>PVIA01003136.1:0-179950 GCA_004024845.1 Tonatia bakeri | reverse complement strand
GTTCTGCAGTGTATCGCTGGCAATTCTGGTTTGGGTAGTGGTGAAGAGTGGGTGGTCTGGTTTTATTTAAATTGTGTGTGTCAAATTGCTTTGCCTTTTTTATATGGTAGCCTTTCAATTTTTTATTATTATGATGATTATTATATCATATTATGTTATGTAGCTTTTAAAATGTGTTTTTCCTGAAGTTTTTGTGCTCTGGTGATTCATTTTCAATATAGTCTAATATTCTGGGTTTTTTAAAAAATTGTTATATTTTTGAAATAAATTGAAATCAGCTCAAATTAAGTACAAGGTTAACCCATGTGCTGCTTCTCTCTGATCTTCCCTGTTCCTTTGTGTCTTAGGTGCTTCTTAGCTGCTTAGTTGGCTGTCCTTAGAGATGCCTGGCCAATCAGAGTCTCTTCTCTGTATAGCTCCTGCACTGATTGGTCACCACTTGAAAGGGTTATCTTCACTTGGGAACCCGACTCTTGTTCTCAAGTACTTCTCTTACTGCTTGCTAGAGAGAGCGCTGTGGTGTGTTTTGCTGCCAGGACCCATTTCCCTTTGTTCCTTTTTCTTTTCTTTTTTTCTTTCTTTCTTTTTTTTTACTGTACTATTAGGTTTGATCATCAAAGAACTGAGACATCACAGCTGTGTGTGAATGTTACAAATTTAGGACATTTAACAAATCAAATGTGATCTTTTCCTTTTTCACCCATTTTCAGTCACTGCTTCAACCACCTGTGAGAAATTAGAAAAAGCCAGGAGTGAGTTGCAAATAGCTTATGAAGGATTTGTCCAGAAGCTAAACCAGCAGCACCAGACTGACCTAACAGAGCTAGAGAATCGGCTTAAAGAATTTTACACCGAGGAGTGTGAGAAGCTTCAGAACATTTATATTGAAGAGGCAGAGAAGTACAAAACTCAACTGCAGGAGCAGGTCTGTGCTTTGGGGGCCTGAGCATGATTTGGGCTGTTTATTTGAATTTTAATTGTTCTTTGTTGATCCACTTCCTTTCATGAACTTCTCTTGGTTGAACATCCCCTGAAGAACTTTTTCTTTTATTTAAAAAAAAAAGGACAAGAGTTTTTAAATTATTTTTTTCTTATGATTAAAGCAGTGTACCAGTGTTGAGCAAAAGGGAAGGCAAAAGATAAAATTAAAAACAGCCATTTTTCTTATTGCCTAGAAATAATCCCTTTGCAAGCATTCTGATGATGTGCTGCTGAACCATTGGTTTGAATTTCTTCTTCTTTTTCAAAATGGTACTTACTTAATAACCTCTATTTTTCACTTAATAATAATATACCATTAGCTGCTCTTTTTTTTTCCCGTGTCCTCTTTTAAAATCGGTTTTTCACTTAGCAAATATTTAGCATGCCTCCTCCATGCTGTGTGTTAGGGACCAAAGACACATAGGCCAACATGACAGGTGCGCTGTGTGTTAGGGACCAAAGACACATAGGCCAACATGACAGGGACCTCTGGGTCCCATCCCCAGGAAACACGTCCTCGTTCCTTGTGACGGCCTCAGCCATTTCCACGGGCGGGCCCTGGAGCGCTGGGTGCTGGTGATCCTGAGTAGGGGCGGAGTGGAGACCTGCAAGTGGCAAATTCAAGTGGGGTTGGTCTGTACTCGGTAGTCCTTCAACTTGAAAGCAAGCTTAGATGTCAAGTTTCCTGATGTTGCTGCTTACTGTTCAACTTAGGACTTTGGGTTTTGCTGGTAAACTTGTTTTATTGTGTTTTTTTTCTTACAGTTTGACAACTTAAAAGCTGCCCATGAAACCTCTAAGTTGGAAATTGAAGCTAGCCACTCAGACGAAATAACATTACTTAAGAAGGTCTATGAAACCTCCCTTTCAGGCAAGAATGCTTTTTCCCATTTAAATAGAATGAGATCTAATGGAACAGCATGATGTGTTTTAAAAGGGAAATGATTCATAACTTCCCCCTCCAGAGAACACCCTGGGGCATTCAGTTTGGAGTGTTTTGGTTTCTTTCTGCATTGTTCATTGTTGGCCAATGTCCTTTCCCCTAAGGATGCAAATAACAGTTTGTTACAAATGACAGCACATTAGGAAGTAGGCAAAATTTTAATGAACTTGAAGGCCTTTTAGGAAAGTCGTGCTCTACCACCGTAGGTTCTGGGAAGCGGAGGTGCTGGTCTGTATCTTGGCCAGGGCATGGGGTCCCTACTAAACAGTCTTGCTCACCAGCACACGCACACACCAACACTGCTGTGAAGAACAAGACGGCACTCATTGCATAAAGACACACTTATTTTTATTACGTCATCGCAATTGGAAGGGTGGAAGTCGAAGGAAAAGAATAAGAAGCCGTTTCTTTCAGAACATAGTTGGCCATGGAACTGGAATTGCTACACTAAACTCATTGTGCCCTACAGTGAAGCCTGTGGCCGGGGGGCAGGAGCTGGTTGTGCAGCCCTGGGCAGGGCCTTTCCCATCGGAAAATAGAGCTGTGGCGTGAAGTCCACGATGACAGCACGTAAAAGGGACTGGCCGCGGGTAGACGTTTTGTAAACAGTGTTTTTCGTCCTTCCTGCAAGAAAGGGTTTATGTTTAGGTTTCTCTTTGAAACATGCATTCATGAAATGCAAACAGGGAACACAAGAGTGCCAGACTGGGTGTCTGCAGGCCTGGAGGTGAGGCCGCCCCTGGAGGTCTGCCCTGTCTTTCCTACACGCTCCTGGCCTCCATGGCCCTTTGTGTTTGCAGTAATAAAATGGGAATATGTGCCTTACTCACCTCATAGGGCAAGTCTGAGAACAGCTTAGTTTGAATAAAAGCATCATACAAATAGAAAGTAACGGTCATATCGCTTCGTCATCAACAATTACATCTCTGTGCTTTAACAACAGAATACAGTGATCTCATAGGATGTTAAGAAATACCACTTCTTTTCCAGAAATCAAGAAAAGCCATGAATTAGAAAAGAAATCACTTGAGGATTTGCTTTCTGAGAAGCAGGAATCTCTAGAGGTGGGTAAATCTCAATACCATGAGAAAAAAAAAATCACTGGTCGTGAGGTTTGAGGTTTGTACGGTTTGGGTATGTTTCTGTGTGCACATTTTCCTATGTTTCTGATGTCTGCTTGTTGACTTCCGTTCCACATCTCATTTTTGTGTGTTTTAGAAACAAATCAATGATCTGAAGAGCGAGAACGAGGCTTTAAATGAAAAGCTGAAGTCAGAAGAACAGAAGCGAATCTCAAGAGAGAAAGCAAATTCAGTAAGTCGTGTCTGATCCCCCAGCACTACTGAGCTTTTCTCCTCCGCAGCTACTTTGGAAAGTGGGCTAGTGTGCAGCAGCTAGAGAAATGGCCTGCATTCGGAATCCTTTTCATTCTTGCGATGGTGTGCCCCTTAAACTGTGTTGAACGGCTTCTTTCTTTAGTGGTATCTTTTTTTAAATCCTAAAAACTGACATGCAGATGAAACCCAATATATATTGCAAGTGGTCCAATCTAATACCTACAGGAAGACAAGAAAACTATTGAAGTCTTCACTTTTTTTGCTATTTTTTTTTTTTGTTCTATTGAGATACCTTTTTAAATGTCTAATTCAATGGTCTTCAGTATATTGGCAAAGCTGCGGGTTGGTCGCCAGGATCTAACCCCAGAATGATTTTATCACTCCGAAGAACCCTGGACTCAAGCAGCCACCCCCTGTTCCACACAAAGCCCCAGCCTTGGACAGCCAGTCCCCAGACTACTGTCCGTGTCTATGGGTTCGCCTCTCTGGCATTTCCTGCAAATGGAATCGTGCACGGGCAGCCTTTTGTGTCTGGCCTCTTCCATTTAGCAACGTTCACGGGCATTATAGCATGTATAGGTACTTCATGCCCTTTTTTTGGCTGAATAGTATTTCATTGTGTGGATCGTTCCTCACTTTTGAAAAGTACAGATTTCTCTTGTAAACTCAACTTTCTCTTGTAGGTCACATCCTTATTCCCCTGCCCCACCCCTTTGTCTGAGAAAAAAACTCCCTGCTTGTGTGTTGAGTACTTACTGTGCCATACCTCAGTGCCCTGAGACAGCAGAAGCAAGGCTTTGTTGCTACTTAAAGTCTGTTGCCAGCTCACGAAGCACCTGTGTGGGGTCTCCCAGTGAGCACTTCCACTGACAGTCACCAGGAGACCCCCGAGACATCTCAGTACAATTAGAGGAAGTCATATTCAATGGCACTTCAAACCTTTTTATTCTGGAAGATTCTTGGAAAAAAGAGTGGCTTCAAAAAAAAATCTAGACTTAACCTGCAGGAGGTAAACTTCCTAATGGTTTGGGTTATAGATTTTCAAGTGCTTCCTGGGGAGACAGAGGCTTTTGAAAAACTGAGGACACAGCCTGAGGAAGCAGGAATGTCCACGCCGCCCCCTCTCTGGCTGGGCCTGCAAGGGTGTGGGAGAAAGAACACCTTGGAGAGTGGCGGGGGGCAGGGTGGGGGGCAGTGCAGGATGGGGGTAACCATGCTGCCACTTTTATGCTATGGTTTTAAAAATTGAAAGCATAAGTGATGCTGTTTCTTTTTTAAGAAACCAAGATAGGATTTGCTATCTTTAGGGTTTAAAAAAGTCATATGTAAAAGGGTAACAGCATATGAAATGCAGGAAATGTTCGGGAGAACCCTGGAGTTCAGGTCGCTGCCCCAGCACTCTCTGACCCCAGTGCATTCCCTGAGCCGGGCCTTTGAGCTGTGGCACTTGTTTGTCTCTCCTTTGTGAAGTGAGGGGTGTGATGAAATCGTCCCCAAGAGCCCACTCTCTGATTTTCCCTAAGGATTGGTCCAGAGCGTTGGTCCAGAGCGTTGGCCCAGCGTTTGATGATCTAAGCCACTGATTCTTGTCTGAGAAATTCTCTCATTGAACATCTGATCACTAGATCTTCTGCTGTCTATTTGCGTCATACACTCTGGATGGCTCACTTGAATTTCCACAATAAAGCAAGGACTCGGGGAATCCACCCTGGAGTCGTGCTGCCCTTAACTAGTGTTTATTTTTGATAGACTTTTAGTGGTACTTATGCTTCATGCTGTGTAGGTGTTGGGATGTCACGAAATAAAAGGTTAGGGCGTTACAGCTACACTAGGAGGGCGGCCAGGCCGACACAGCCCCATCATAATAAAAACCCAAAAGGCGCAGGACATAGTTGTCCTTTCGGTTGTTTTCCAGACCCCGCTACACACGTCCTGTCTTTTCGTTCCTGAGCAGCTGCTGACTGTGGTGAGAGAGAACCGTTGTTCCCTCTTCTCCCTCCACACACAGTAATGGGCTTGGAATGGCCTGATTTCTAGTCAGAGTTCTGTTTGTACTGTTGAGCGATAGTTTTTCTCCTATGTCCAATAAGATATTTGGTGCTACCATTTTTCCACATTAAGTTACTGATGAATGAAACACTTGCTTTCAAATTTGAAATGCTTTATTTCATTATCACCAGTGACTTAGAGATGAAAGTTATCCTAACCCTTCTTTTTCCTCTTTTCTTTGAAACTACTGTCAGAAGGTAGACGTTTCTTGCCACCTTGTCTGATTGCTAAGTCTAGTCAAAGATTGTGTACATGAAGAGCATGGACTGTGTGGCTGTATTCAGTGATCAGTCAGAGCTATGCTCTGCTGTGTCTTTCCCAGAAAAACCCTCAGATCATGTACCTGGAGCAGGAGCTGGAGAGCCTGAAAGCCGTGCTGGAGATCAAGAACGAGAAGCTGCATCAGCAGGACGCGAAGCTGATGAAAATGGAGAAACTGGTGGGTTTCCCTCCTGGCCTCTCCGGAGAGAACCGTGTCTGTGAAGCAGGCACGGGGCCCTGAGCTGCTGCTGTGGGGGGTTTGAACTTCACTTGCAGGCTGCTCAAAAACTTTACGAATGGTAGGAGAAGGTTCATTTTCTTTTCTGTGATTGCTCAAGGCTCAGACGTCACTGCTGCCCTTGGGAACTTTTTTTCCCCCGTAAGGAACAGGCAAAGCAGCATGGGGTTTTTGGGAAACCACAACAGACAAACCAGGCTCACATTTCACTGGTCGATGAATCTTCACCTGCGTTGGAAGAATTTTTAAATAATGTAAAAGCAGTTACTTTAATGTATCACCAACTCTGGGCAGGTTTCATATGCCCCAAGCAGTTAGATTTGTGAGCAGTTTAATCTTGCTATCTAAGTTCTTCATCCTGCTTCTTAGGAATTAGAGTTAGAATGTGATGAAAGAACTGTGCTTTATTAAAATCTGGTTGTATAAATTGCACGCACTATGGAAAATGTGAATGGAGTCCAGTTTGCAGCTTCAGGACAGAGAACTGATGTCAGCCTATGGCAAGTGTACCCAAAACTCGGTGTTTGAGCATAGCTGCTCCAGCCAGAGGCTCCTCAAGTAGGTGGGGGTCTGGCCAGGCAGCCTGTGTGACCCCAGCCACTGCCGGGCTCTGCCCAGCTCTGCCCAGCTCTGCCCACTGCCCTGCTCGTCTCGTCTCCCAGTTCTGACTGGCGGATGTTTGACTCATTGCCTCATTCACGCCCAGACCAGCCCTGGACAACAGGGAGCATAGAGCCACTCTTCTTTTGCTTTTTTTGTTTATTTGGGTTTTGGTGTTTGGTTTGCATTTCTTCTAGAGACTACTGCCTCTGCTGAGGGAGGCCAGGGCCAAGCCGCCATATGACTAGATGGGCACTCTGAATTACCAGGGAAGTCTGACTTTTAAAGGAAGGAAAGGAATGTGTGGTTTGTTAATGGACCCAACCTGGGACATTTACCTGTTTCTGCCAAAGGTTATTTGGTGCTGTGAAGCCTGGCAGTCAGCGATAACTCGGGTGATCCTGTTAATATTAATTTGTGGCCCCACGTGGCTTTCATGCCTCACAGTTTTTCCAGCTGTCACGTGGCAGTAAGAACAGACTCCACTGTAAAATTACCAACACATTTTAATTTTTGTTGTTTCCTAAACATTCTGTGTCTTGCCGTGGTGCAGAGCTGTCATGATGTCAGGCAGCGCTGCATTGCGCATGTACAGAACAGGTTAGGATGACGACAAGGAACCCTACTGTTCCCTCTTCATTTGCACGCTCCAGGTCTTTGTGGGAGATGAGACACTTGGAAAGCATGAGGCTTTCTCGGTGTGAAAGTTTCGGCATGATGACTCTGCCACCATTAGCCCCGGTCATCGGCAGCCTAGTGTCCTCCTCTGTACCATGAGGGCTGGACAGGAGATGGTTAGAAGGCCAGGCGCCGCCCCGTCTCTGCTGGCAGGTTCCCCCACTCATGTTTTACCTTGAATTCCTTTATAGTTACTGGAAATTCCAACGCCCGCTTTTCCTCACACTGTAGTCTCATTTTTTAGAGAGGTATTTCACCTGACTTATCCTGAGCATTTTCTGGACAATACATTGAAAAACAACAGGACCCCAACTCAGAGCCATGCTCAAAGTGAATTAGTCATAGAGGACAGCAAATGACATGGACTTAGAGTTAATTGAGTGTGATGTCGCCTTCCGAGCAAATAAAATCTTCCCTTTAGAAAGTGAGCTGGGATGGAAGCAGCTGTTCATCATGTTAACTGATTAAATGTCTTTTGGGAGTTAATCCTTGAACCTCAGAGCCAATCAATTTGTTTTCCTTGACAGTTTAGGCTGGGCAGACCCTCAGGAGAGCCGGGTGCTTTCAGTGGCACCGAGGAGGGAGGCTCTCTGTCCTGTCATCCCTCTCATTGGGTGCTCTGCAGAGCCTTGGGAACTGCAGCTTTGTGTGGCCACGGAGAGGGACACACTGAGGAGGAACCAGGGGGCCACGTCTGAGGCCATGTCGAACATCACCCAGCACTGCAACTTGTTGTCCTTTTGAGTGTTCATCCAGTGTAGGGATTTTTAATTTTATTTTATATTTTGCAAAATAGCCCCTAAGCAGCTCTGGTGCCCTTGATAAAGGCAGGGTGGTATCTAGCTGCTGCTTTTGTTTTCCCACCTTGAACCTGAGAGGCACAGCCCCAGGGTTGCCCAGGTCAGGCAGCACACCAGTTCTTGGGGGCACTTCTACAGCGTGTTACCTGGAACAGCTCAGTCGCCCCTACATGCTCTGTTCTGCTTTAGATTCTGTTTTGCAATGAGTCTGTGTGTGGATATTTCACTATACAATTAAACTTTCCTTAATTAGAGCTCTCCAAAGTGCACTGGTGTCAGGAAGGTGTCTTAGGAAACGAGGGGCTTCATTCCGTACTTTTAGTGCATAATCATTTGCATTCTTATTTATAACAAGGTGGACAACAACACAGAACTGGTTGACAAACTGAAGCGATTTCAGCAGGAGAATGAGGAATTAAAAGCTCGGATAGACAAGCACATTGCAATTTCAAGGTAAATAGAAAAGCTCCTGTTTTTCTTATCTCCTCCCTTTCTCATGCATTCAGTGTCACCCAGGTGCCTCTTGGAAGTGGGACTGGAGAGGGTGGTGAACAGGTGCCAGTTTCTGGCTGGAAAGTGTGATGGTAGCACTTCATGCTTTTACCACAGGGGCCTGGACTAAACCCTGAGACCCAAGCAGGCCAGCCCCTCCCCCAGGCCCTTGGCTTATCGTTGCTGAGAATGCTTTCAGAGAAGGAGCCTCACAGGACCCAGTAGAGAAAAGCCCCGAACACAGGACAGGCATGAGACAGGCAGATTACCCGTGGGAGCCTCACTGAGCCTCCTGTAAATCGCCCCAAAGTGCAGCCCTCTCTCAGGCTGCAGCTCCCCCACATCATGGGTTTCTCAGTGAGCCGAGTGCCCATGCCCAGTAGCTCTGCAGGAGTACCTCCTAATCTTCCAAATGGGTCATTTTTCTGGACTCTCAAATTAAAATGGTAAGGAAAATTTGTTTCAAGTACGTTTGTTTTAGAAACGAGGATCTACGTGGTTTCTGGCTCTTTTCTGTCTCCAAGGCAACTCACCACGGAGCAGGCCACGCTGCAGGAGTGGCTGGAGAAGGAGTCGAAAGTCAACAAGCGACTGTCCATGGAGAATGAGGAGCTGCTGTGGAAGCTGCACAACGGGGACCTGTGCAGCTCCGACAGGTCCCCTACATCCCCTGCCATCCCCTTCCAGTCCCCGAGGAATTCGGGCTCCTTCCCCAGCCCCAGCGTTTCGCCCAGATGACGCTGCTGAAAGCGGGGAGACTGTCTGGGAGCATTGTCACAGGTGTGCAGCACTGACCTTGACCGCGGTCGTGGGATCAAGAGCCACGTGAGCTGATGTGTCATTACCGCACCAGAACTGGAAAGCCTCAACCCCCAGCATCAGCTTCTTGTGAGACTGGAGCTGCAGGGGGCAGGGGTGGGACATGCAACTCTCTGGCCAGGAGACTCATCCCCAAATGATTTCAGAAATCAATCTGCACGGACACACGCACAACGCACTTAAAGAACGTTGCCTTCTTCATGTACGCATAAGGGGAAAAACTCTCAGGGGCCTCTTCAGCTAAAGATTTATAACCTTTATAATGTCCTTTGTCACAGGCACCGTCTTGTGATTTTTATCTGGGGGATGTGTGAATAAAAGTGGGTGTGGCGGAGTGTCCTGTGTCTGACGCTGCCTCCTTCATTGTGTACCGAAAGTTCTGGATATGTACTAATCAGATAAGTCAGTGTAAGCATTTCTGCAAAAAGCCATAGAAAAAAGAGCAATAGTTGCTTGAATGATGACTCTGTACCACCCACTCCACTCTGCCCTTTGACGCCAGGGGCAAAGGGAAGGGCGGGGAGAGCTTGGACTTGTCTGCGTCTGGGCAGTCTGGGTGTCCTTTCGAAGTATCCTGGCATTCGTTCCGTGTTCAGCCATGTCAGTTAAAATGAACTAGATTATTTTTCTGTAGATTTCTAACTTTCCCAGGAGATCCTAAACATTTTACTACGATCCATTTTCTCAGGCTACGAGCAAATGCGAACCCCTAATTTTTCTAGGGTTCTATGTAAAGAGAAGGACGGCAGCAGCGTTGCTTCTCCCTCGTGTCCGCCTTGAGCTGCGCTGTCCTCTGATGCAGAAACCGCCGTCTCCCCCGGCATCCTCACTTCCTCCCCTCCCGCTTCCCCCAGCCAGAGCCACAAAAGCTGTCCTTCTACCTCGTCCCCATTTCTCTCTGGGACAGGGATAACGGAAAATGCTTTTCCAGAGACAGCTCATCCTCACGGTGCTAAAACCACTTTCCAAAGAAACCACAGCCTGGATCTGACGGTGCACAGTCTGGGAAACCCTAGTGGGAACAAAGACCAAGTCATTGGCTAGCAGAACTCAGACAGGTAGATTCAGTGCTTCTTGATGAACAGGAGTACCTTGATTGCACCAATGATGCATTTAGTAGAAGATAATGCTGAGGTTCTGTGTGCCCTCCGAGGAATCCTTCTGTCGTTGGGAAGGTGGCATGGCCAGCTGACAAGTTGAAAATGTGGCTTATATCGTAGAACTGTCCTCCCGGCTGCATTTCCATTTTCCAAACTTCACCTGTTCCCTCCCGAAATTCTAATACTTTGAGGGAGGTGGGAGGAAGAACTGTGGCATTTACCCCTCTCCTGCATGTGTCAGCATCGTGGCGTCAGAGTTCACTAATCCGCATTGCTGGCATTCGATGGCTATGCACATAACCGCTAGAGTAAGAACACACTCAGGATACTAGAGGTGGATATTCGAGTCATCATTTACCTGTACACTACATAGCAGAGTAATATTCATGATGCATGTTTTATTTTACTCTTAGTGATTGTGTCTGAAGTCTAAACTTCAGTAGTTTATTATGTACGTAACCTTACATGTTCGCTCTGATACATGAGAACGAGGTTCACTGTCACCTTCTGAAATATCTCTTTGCCCTTTCCAGTCGCTCTCAATGTCATTAGCCAAAGTTGGATTTGCCACCCATTCCCTCACTTGGTAAATCTTGTGCTGTTCTCTGCTCTCCTCCATCCCATTTAGGTGTCCAGGGAAATCAACCCTACACAACTAGTACAAAATGCCTTCAAAGAATGGGCGACGACTGGAGTGAAGACAGGAAACAAACAAAACAGAGAACTTTAAGGGTTTTTTTCAAACCAAATGTTTCACATAGGATGCAAAATGTTGGCACGTCATGAAATAGACGGATGTGTAAAAGACTGTAATTATGCTCAGTTTGTAATGATGCAAAGTGTATTTTTACCTTGATTAAATAAATAATGCTGGAATATTTAATATAAGAAATGCAACCTGTGGTATACTTCAGTCCCTAACGGGTTATCCGGTTCTAGCCCTTCTCAGAGCGCAGGAGTTGACGCTGTATTTCCTAAGCTATTTCCCAGGAATTTCCAATGCATCCACGAAGTTGGCCATGGCTGAAATTTAGCTTGCAGTGCTAAACTGAGCTAAGCTTTTTTTTTTTAAAGCTATATGTTTTGGAGAAATAATTTTTGGTTTTAACAATTTCTTCTCTTTAAGGTAAGAAAATGGGAACAAATATGGTCTGAGTAGTTTTGAAGAAGCTAAAAAACACATCTAAATGAAGTTGAATTTTCCTTGATCTGTCACCTATTTTATAGTGAAAATTAAACTTTTAAAACCACATGCTGTATATCTTACTGAATGTACTAATCTAAAACTAGTACTTCTGAGTACAGCAGTTTTCTTTAAATAAAAAGCAAGTTTCTATCATTTTTTGGGAGACCTTCATATCATAATTCATACAGTTGAACTATATATTATTACATTTTTAGATTCTCATGGATTGTGGTTACATCAAATGCAATATTAGGTATTAACCCAAACATTAGTAACAAATCTTTCTGACAACCTAAAAAAATGAGCACTTAGCCCAGTTTTTAAATTTTTTACAAAAACTTGCTCATTTAATAGAAATGATTATATAAAGTTTACATATATGCTTTCTTAGTATAAAAACTAGAAATGCATATATGTAGGTAAGCAATCAAAAGACATGCTTTCTGTCAGAGGAGTTAACACTTCTATTATTAGACCGGGTGACTTCCTGTGAGCTTGGATGTCTGGGTCTTACTCACGAGTAGGGGCTGGGGTTTGGCACTTGACATCAGCCTCTGGCAAAGAACTAGTCAAAAGAACACCAGGGCTGGTTGCATACACAAACGGGCTCTCCATCAGTTCATTGTCCTTCATTTTCTCAGTCAGGAGAATTCAACAGTGGTCGCTACTGTAGTCTGTCCCCGGAGATTCTGGGCAGTGCAAATATAATAGCCTGCGTCGATGGTCTCGAAGTCTTCAACTGCCATGACGCTCTGGGAGATTCTTGTGGTGTGTCCAAGTCCTCTGTGGATCAGCCTCCAAGTGTCTTGGATCGTCACGGGCCTTTCATCCTGTTTAACGACACCCACAGGGACTGAGTCAAAAGGGACGAACTGCTACAAACAGCTCCTTTCCATGCTTCGCTCTCACACACTGAGCAAAGAGTACTTGATATGAGGCTCATGGGGGCTTTCACACTGCGTGGTCATTTTCGGCCGCATGCTTTTCAAGGTGGAGTCTGGGATTTCATTATGCTGTTTGACTCTGCCCTTTTCTTTAGTAAGTTCCTACTTAATATAAGATTGATTCTTTGGAACTCCAAGGATATAGACCTGGTATTAGTCATAAAAACATGCATAAAATTTTCCACCCTTCTCTTTATGTGGCCCACTTTCACCCTCTCAGTGGTTTTTATTCGCAGAATTTATAGTCAACAAGAGCCCAAAGCACTCACTATGTAAATGAATAAAATGAGAAGTGTGATGAGTCAAGTGTGCCCAGGGCTCCAGTAGGAGAACAGTCGAACCAAGGACGATGGATCATATGATGCCCTGGATAATGTGACTCCCTATTTCTAGAAAGTCACGGTCACTTTGGAGATGCTTCATCCAAATTTGGTGATAAGAACATAGCATTTTCTGGATTAGCTTAACAACTGTGGTATAACTAAAATAATCCCCCTTCTGCTCACAAAATAGCAATTATCAGTGTAAAAAAAAAACTATTGAAAATCATTGATGTCTTCTAATTGTAACAGCTATTTAAAAGTAAGTACCTAGTGCCAGAATGCTGGAAAACACTATTCTCCAGGCAGGGTTACTTCCACCAATCACAGGTCTTAAGCAGAAGTGTACTGACTACTGAGTACATCTCTGGAGGCCAAATCTCTTCTGGCAACAAAAGGGTTGTTCCGTGTTGGTAGCAAAGCTGTTTATGTTTGCAGAACACTCACAGGCTAAATAATAAGCTGTAGTTGCTTTTACGGGAAGTCTATTTTAAAATGATCTCTGGCCTCACAGCGCCTTTTGGACAGGGCCTGTGTTTCTGTGCCCACTCCATGGATGTCTGCTCAGAGCTCCTCATCACAGCCACAGCCTGTAAGCAAGACACTGAGAAGGACATCAGAAGGAGGTCCCCTGCTGTCCTTTTCAAGCCCCTGTCCCTTCTTGTTTAAGGATTATGAAGAAAAATCACATATGAAGAGGGTACACTGAGTGAATTGCCTAATGGAAACCAGTCACCCTTCTTCCTATTAAATTAAAAAGCCATTTGTAAATATACTGAAATATCTTAGAAGAAGGCAAGCAAGCCCTGCTGCCTACCATAGTCCCACACACATTGTGTGCTTAGTAGGTTAAGGTCTTCCCCCTGGGAGGTGGGCGAAGGGGAGACAGACCTGAACGAAAACAGCTGGCGGAGTCTGGCGTGAGGTGCTTACCTTCTGCCCTGGGTAGATCCACCTGAATTCCACCTCGACGTCAGGCTCCCCTAGGACGGTGCAGAGGACGCTGATGTCATCCCCACTCTGGACCTTGTTTGAGGATGCCAAAATGGTGGTAGATGGAGGGCCACTGGGAACTGGCATTAAGCAGGAGACAGGGAAAGGGAGATGAAATCCATGAGTATGACACTGAAGACAAAGCTAGAAACACATTCTGCTCCTTGGACAGAGATGTAATATTTCTGCCTTTCCCAGTTAGCCTCCTCCAGCCCACCGCTCTTGCACGCTTGGAAGCCTCCTCTCTTTCTCTCACTTGCGGGTCCCGAATGGGGTCATAACCCGGAACTTCCCAAGTGCAGCCATTTCCCCTGTAATTAGGGGAGGGAGCTAAAAGGTCTGCCAGGGGTTCCTAGGAAGGGAACTAAAGCACGGAGAGGAAGTCCTTGGGGAGGAAGCAAGTAGGATATAGAGAGGGCAGCAGGGGTGGAGGTACACAGAAGGGTGTGTGCACTGGGAAGGCAGACTCGGGGTAAAACAAAGAGTGTGTTCTCCTCTGAGAGAGTATTCTGAGAAGAGGTTGGGGATTTTGGAGAACTGCTGATCAGTCCTACAGAGTCAGTACCAGAGTGAACGATGGATGCGTCTGGAGACAAGGATGTCAAGGGGTGTTGGGTCAGAGTCACAGACAAGGGCGTAGACCATTCTAGAAATGGTGGTGCAGAAAAGGGAGCCGTTAAGAACAGCATTCGGTGCCTCCAGATTTCCATCCATACTTGGGAACATCTGTACCTGACACTTACCAGCTGGAGGCAACTAAAATCTAGGCACTGGTAGGAAACACCCTTACCTTCTGCATAAAGGAGTTGATACTTGACGGAGATTTGAGACTTGCCCCCAGCCTCAGCCTTGCAGTACACGACTCCCTGGTGGTCAGAATGAGGTTGCAGATACACGAAACCTCGCTTCATGTCATAAACAATGTCTGTTCCATTGGCGGGGATTTCCTTGGCCGGGAACTCCCTGTGGAGGGTGACTTTAGCCGACAGGACAGTCACGCGACAAGGAACCACAGCCTGTCTGTCCGGATACAGGTAGACAACATCAAAGTAACTGGGAGAAGGTACAAAGAGTTCTCCTTTCTCTGCAAAGGAAAAGATACAGGTTTATTTATTCTGGAGAAATACAGCAAGGAGCACTTTATGGATTTGTCTGCAGGGCACAAAGACGAGAGGGGACTGGCAATATACTCAGCACATTGAGACCCTATGAATAGAAAAAGCTATTTTTAAAATAATTTTCCTCTTTTAGAAGAAGGATGTTACTTCCCATCACCTTTAAAATAGGTCTCAGTTCAAGTCCAAATCAGGCCCGTGGATTACCCACCTTGAGGAAGCAGGGAAGAGACTGACTGCCTTAGGTTCCAAGCAGTTTTAAACCATCTGCTGCCCTTTCTCTGGAGAAAGAAACCCCATAACTTGTGCTCAGTAACTGCCATCTGGGGGTGCATCCCAGCACAGCAGAGCTCCTCGGAGAGGTCCAGCCCAGGGGACCTCGTTTCTGTCAAAGTCATTGGAGAGCGAATTGAGGAGAGACAGGTGAAGAACCTGCTCATTGCCGGTGCTGAGCTCAGCGTGGCTGCCCCTGGGCTGTGGACCTCCAGCCTGTTTCTTACACTCCGTCTGTTTCCTCTGAAATCCCTCTGTGTGCTCTTTAAGCCCTGGAAAATGGTCTTTTTATCTCACAGAAAATGAGGACTGGCTCGCCCATCCTTTCCTTAGTATAAAGGACTCTGAATTTTTGTTATTGTTTGTTTTTGGTTGTTTTTTGGCATGGTGCATTAAATCTTTTGTTTTCTGTACTATGAGAGAATATTATAGTAATTAAGAGGAATCTTTTAACTTAATTATACCCCAACATTTGTTCAATTGTTTCCCATGTTTTTCCTGCAGCATTCCTGAAACAACTGATTATTCTTGGCTTTCTCCTTCCCTATGCCTCTTTGCGCCACAGTCCCAGGATGTTTTAGGTTGGGGACAGAAGTTCTGGACATGTTATCAAATGCCTTCATGAGCCAAGAGTTCTTCGTGTTAGTTCTTCTAACACGAAGGTCTTTCCCCCTGGCTCTGACTGAGGTCAAGAAAGAGCACCACATGGCCCAGTGAGGCCCTGTCTTTTGTGAGGCTTTGTATTGGGCTGGGTGGTTCATGTCGCTTCATGAATAATTGACTTTCAGACTCAGACAAGTGGGACCTTTGTCACTGTTGCACCTAATAGTCCTGTGTTCACCAAGAGTAAATGCATACAGCCTGGGATGTCTCCTCTCCCATTTCTAAAGAGGAGAATCCAGAGTAGACCGCGTTAGACGTGTCTTTTTGGCAAAAACATTTAAGTAGTTTTATGATTGTAATGTTTAGAAGCAACTTTTGTTTCAAGGTTTCGAAGAGGAAACTGAACCAATGAGCAAAGCCACTGGGATAACAATCAGAATTTCCAAACACAAAAATGTGACCTTACTTCTTTGCGTGCTTTGAAAGAAGAAACCATACCTGTTGCTTTAACAAACTGGGGGGCAGGGGGAGAATTCATGTATAATCAGTACATTCCATCATCGGTACATTCCTTCTACCAAAAATGTATGTTAAAGTTCATTTAAAAATTATAGATGACATATGCCCCCTGCAAATACGTTTGTATCTACTTGAGTAGCTCATAAACATTACTTCGAGAAAACTAAACACAGGAAAATTTAGATGTCAAAAAAAATAGAGATAATAGGCTATAAACTGAAATCCAAATGATAACCAACTTCATAGAAGTGCTCATTAACGTGGTCTTACTACATAAGACAGTTGGAGCCCAGGCCCTTTGCTGTGAGAAGGGCCGATTGCCAGCAGTGTTCTCCTTGACCTGGTGGGAGTTAGATGTGACTGGAGGACAATTTACAATTTATTAAGCTGTGTAGTTTTAATTTGTGTTTTTTCTTTGTTATACTTCAATAAAAAATTAGAGAGGAAAAGAAACACCTTTGAGTGCCTCCTGGATATGAATAAATATGATATGTAACAGTTGTGCAAATTAAGACAAAAATCACACAGATTAACAACAGTCACAAAGAAGCTTCCCAGTGCTGGCAGCCAAACCCCAGGAAACATACACACATAACGAATGCCAGACGCGTCCCTGTGTGGGTGGTGGGGGAGCATATGCTCTGAGGAAGCCAGAGGCAGCAGCAGAAAGCTCAGCTCTCTGAACAGCCCATCCAGGCTGTGCAAACCCACCCAGGCCGGAAGAGACAAACTGCTGAACCCTACACGGAAAATCCAGCTGGACACTGAGCTTTGTGTTGAGGAATGAGAAAACGATACAACACATTAGGTCACATCCCTTGTTGATCCGGGTTTCTTGAGTGTTGAAATAAATACTTATTGAGGGGGAGTGTGTTCCTTTGATTCACAAACAGGCTTCCACAAATCGAGGAAGAACACCAGCCTCTAACAACCAGAGAGAGCCCATAGCCCTGATAGGACATTCTGATCAACAGAGGTCTTCTGTTCAAATCCTCAATTCAAAAACCAGTGTTTTGAGAAGACACAAGAGTGCTAACTGTGGCAGAAATTCTTCATTCTGTAATCTGAAACATGGTCTCAATCCTCATCTAAAATCACAGGCTCTTGTGGGTCTTGGCTTAGTTGCCTTTGTCCCTGTCGCTTCCCAGTGTGGTGTAACAGCAGGGCACACGGGCCCTTTGTGTAGCACATTCCTGTACGAGGACTGGGGGGATTGCCTATGAACATGGTTACCCATCCTCCCGACAACTCCAGTTAGTGCCTTTCTGTCTTCCCACCAAGGAATCACCTTGTTTTAAAAATGGGTTAGGGCAGTGAGAACACTGAATCCTGGGTCAGGAAAACAGGGTTTGACTCTATTCTATCACCGTAACTCATGAAGCATCCAATGGGTCCCCCTGCACTCTGGGTCTCAGCATCAGCATCATTATTTCTAAAACAGAAATAACAAGGCAGTTTCTCCTTAGTTTCCAGGGGAGGGGGGTGAGCATTGTGGAAATGAAATGAGATCCATGGGCCTCCAGGACTGTGGCATGCTCTGCCCAGGCATCTGCTCACCAGAGAGGAGCTATCTGGACAGGAAGGGATTACATCTGAGATTTGGTTAATGGCAAGGGCAGAAGATCACTAAATCACTAAGGTCTGACAGGTAGGTGGATTCAGGAAGAAGGTAAATCTCCTGAAAGCCCCGCCCTGACACTAGGAAGGCATTCTGACTTCATCCTACATGCCTTAGACCACAGCAGCGCCAGGGGGTGGCATTTGTAAGATTCCTGCAAGCTGACCCCTGAGCCTTGTTGGAGAACGTCATCCCCCAGACCTGAGTTAGAGAGCTGCAGAGGAAGGAGGCTGGCAAGCTCCTCTGCAAGGCCTGCTTCTCCAAGTGCAACTCTACTGGCAAAAATGTATCAAACGCTGCAGAGTCAGAGAAGAGTTCCCTCTGACCTACCCCCTTTCAGACACCACACTGAGGCTCAGGGAGGGGGAATCCTGCCCCCAAAACTTCAGCTCTCCGTGCTCATAAGAACAAACACAGGGACACTTCAGCCAGGCAACCTGTGACTATGGAGGTTCCAGAAAGGGGATCTCTGTTGGTTCTGGGGGCATAGGACAGAAAGCTCACCTACAGCAGTGCTGTCCAGGAGAGCTTCCTGCAACAGTGGAGACGCTCTGTCGATGGTTCCACCAGGATAGCCACTAGCCACAGGGGGCAATGGAGCCCTTGAAACACGCTACGTGCCACTGAGAAACTGAGTTTTAAATTTTGTTTAATTTTAGTTTCCATTTAAATTTAAATAGCCACAGGTGGCTAGTGGCTATCATATTGGACAAATGTAGGTACAAACTCTGGAGTCAGACAGTTCTGGGTTCAAATCCTGATACAGTCATTACTTGCAGTATGACTTTAAGGACTTATTTCATCTCTCTAAAGCTCTACTTTTCCATTGGGAAAAATATATACAAATGATAGTAATACCCTGCAGGGTTGTTGAGAGACTAATTGATGGAACACATTGAGCCCAGAGCTTGGCAAAGAGCAGGTGCTCTGAGTGTCATTATTTGATAGTCTGCACACAGCGGGAACCTTTAGTGTGGGCAAGGGTAAAAGTGGGAAGAGGTCCACTAATGCAGCAAACCTGTTACCTGTAAAAAAGATGTAGGTGGAGCCAGTCTTGGTCTCGTCCTTCCTGCAGACGTAGCCGGTGCAGAGCTGCCCCCAGCAGGTGAACTCACCAGTGTCAGCTGCGGTGGAGTTGAGCAGGGTCAACTGGCTGTAGCGCTCGTTCTGCCTCACGCTGTCAACAGACGCAAAGCCGGGTCATATACCTGGGGGGGCCTCGTGGCCATCATTCCCTGCCCCCCGTTCTCCATTACAAATACCCCAGGGCCTCAGGGCAGAGCACCGCTCTCAGAGGGCACAGACTGATAAAAGTGTGTTTGGGGAACAGGTGTGTGTGGGGGGAGAGGCTGAGAGAGAAGCCTTGCCTAAAAGGAGATTAAAAAATGACAATTATGTTTTCTAAAGAGAGGAAACTGTCTTTGACCTCAAAACTGGGGTTTCCTTGAATAAAATCACTGGCACATCGTATGTGACACAGCCACAGAAACTCGCCCCAAAAGCCTCAGGCAGGTGTTCTGCTTTCAGCTTTTGTTTTCAATGAGCTCATCGCAACAACAGTTGAGGTAAATGAAATAACCCAGCATTACGCAAGGCACAAAGCCTCTTCCATGGATAAGGATAAGGCTCCAAATACACGCTTGGAATCGTCAAGATGTGACGTCATTGTATCAAAAATAAAAATTTTGTATAATTCTCTCAAGATTATATGCTACGTGAAATAATTCGGTCAGAAAAGAACAAAGATCCTGTGATTTTACTCCCTGTAGAATGTACAACAGAGAGGGAAATAAGAACTGACAACGTAAGCAAAACCAAATGCATGGACACAGACGACGGGGTGATGGTTATTAGAGGACGGTGGGGTGGGAGGGGGCAAAGCGAAGCAAGAGGGCCCACTATTGGGAGCAGAAGAGAATGAGAGCAGGACTGGGAGCACACGTGGGGCGCACGGGTATCGAACTGTGATCTTGTCCACCTGGAAGTCATGTAATGGTATTCACATGACTCCAATACACTTAATAATATAAAGTAAAAACAAAAGTAAAGAATTATACTTACAAAATGAAAGTTAAAACGTTCCTTTAGACTTCCAGTCAAGATGAAAGAGTAGGTGAACGCTGTGCCCGCCTCAGCCCACGACCACATCAAATTGCAACTAAATTATGGAACCACTGTCATTGAGAGCCACCTGAAGCCTACCTGAGCAGAAGTCCTGTGACTAAGGACAGGAAGGAGGAGCCATGATGAGACCTCTTCTGGGTATTGTATCCAAAGAACTCCAAAACACTAATCTGAAATGATACCTGCATCCCTGTGTCCACTGCAGCATTATCTGCAATAGCCGAGATGTGGAAGCAAACCAAGTGTCCGCTGATAAATAAATGGGTAAAGGAGAAGTGGTACATGTATACAATGGAATAACTAGTACTTGGCTACAAAAAAGAATAAGATTTTTTTCCATCTGTGACACCATGGATGGACCTAGAGGGTATTACGTAAGTGAAGTAAATAAGACAAAGACAAACACCATGTGATTTCACTTACACACAATCTAAAAAAACAAAACAGAAATAAACTGATGGATACAGAGAACAAACTGATGATTGCCGGATGGGAGGGGGCTGGAGCGTGGGTGCCAAAGGCAAAGGGATTAAGGCGTGGTCACCGGTTACAAGAAAGAGCCAAGGGGACGTGAAGCGTAGCCCAGGAGATGTAACCGGTAACACTGAACAACCGTGTGTGGTGTCAGATGAGACGTATTGGGGCGTCACTTCGTAAGTTTTACAGACATTTAATCACTCTGTTGCACACCTAAAACTAACATAATATTGTATGTCAAGTGTAACCGAAAGATTTACAATTTTAAAAGAAAAGGGACATTAGGTAAAAAGAGAAAAATCTGAGTGAACTATGAACTTTGCTTAATGATACTGTATGGAAGCTGGTTCATCAGTAGGGTCGTATGCACCACTCTAGTGCAGGGCGTCAGCAATGGGGAACCGGACATCGGGCATTCGGGAGTTCTCTGGGCTGTCTCCACACAAGAATTGTGAGTCAAAATCATCCTGAAGTAAAAAGTGTGTTATGAAATAGTAAGTGGAAAAACGCCACCACTTTTCTTTAGGAAAACCATCAGTTGCTGAGGTGCGCGCTCCAGTGTGCAGCTCACCCCCGGGAAACGTATTTAGAGCCTCCTTCGGGCACTCTGCTTCTCTTCGGACTCACCCTGTTACTTCTGCTTTTATCTTCTCGAGCTTTGCCTCCTGTATTTTTATCTTGTCACCTGTGACTACGTTTGCAGACCCCTTCGGCTCCATTTTGAAATGAGGAGAGACATAGTAAATATTTCTTGCTATGAGATGCTAGCAGTCGCTGATTGTCGTTGTAATGAATTGTGTCAGGAATCCAGCCAGATGTCTCATTCTGGGACAGATGCTCCTCCGAGGCACAGCTCGTGCAAATGCCAAAATGAATGGTTTTCATCGGAGGATGCATCTCAAACATCCCAAAGTTCCACCCCTCGGAGACCCACGCACTTATCGGGTGTAGTTGAGATTCCCCCGTCTTGCGGAGCAGCAACATCAGCACCGGCACCACGTTGAATTCAGCACGCAGCAAAATGTCTCGTCGTCGGTCGGTCTGAAACACAGCCTGTTCTGGTTTACTGCTGAATCGCTGCTCTGCCCCGGCCAGCTCTGCCAAGAGGCGCCTCTGTGCTCCTACTCAGTCGGCTGCCTCCTTTCAACGGAAGGGAAATCTCTCCTCCTTCAGGAACCTTCTAATTAGAATCAACTGTCAGGAGTGAACCTCCCTGCTTTCTCCCCGGGATGTAACTGGCTTCCTGTTCTCTGCCCCTCAGGCACCCCTGGCTGCCTGTTATTACAACGGATGGTGAAAACTCTGAGGGCAGGGATTGTGCCTTATTTGTTTTATGTTCTCCAAGCCACAGACCTGTGCAGGGTACACAGTGAGATTCCCAAGAAATGAATGGACTGAAGTTGAATGGAACCAAGGGTTGGGACCTTGAAAAGCAGATATCCTGCTCCCAGTACTGCTGATGAGGAAACTGAGTTTCAGCAGAGAGACTTCCCTGAGACCCAGCTGCTGAATATTAAGTCAATTCCTTAAGTCAATTAAGTACGTACTGGATACTCATTAGATAAGAAAATGCATATAAAGCACTCCTAGATGTGCCTACTTCATTGTATTATCCTAATTATATCTTCATTACATATTACTGCTGATTAGTAGTGGCTAGTACGAATACAACTTCAATAATGACAATGCACACACAACATTGGGAACAGTTAGCACCGCAAATAAAAACCGGTGGACCTCAAGGATATGACAGTCCAGGCAGGGATTAAAACTAACACACATGAAAACATCAGAGAATAGCTAAGGAAGTGCTTGCAACCAGAACAGCGGGAACCCTGCAAAGGGTTCACCACTGTGGGCTGAAGAGGTTGAGGGCAGCTTTGAGGAGGAGGTGAGACAAGCTGCACTTTTAATGGTGGTGGTAGAAGGGGGTGGACAGACAGCAAGGGGGGCTGAGAAACAGTGAGCTCACTCGCTCAAGAAACTCCAGCCCCATGAGGGCTGGGAGGGGCCTGGTCTGCTCTCTTCTGGCCATAGCCCCACGCATGGTGGGTAGAAGACACTCAATAATGATCTGGAGATTCGGTCCATTAATTATGGAGAAGACAGAGGGAGGGGTTAGGAGTCACAGGCAGATGGTGGAGAACAGCAAGAAGGGTGCATGTTTTACTCAGCAGGCAGCCAGAACCACCCTCAGCTTTGGAATGGGGAGTGATCAGCCCACCTAAGCGGGAACACCAGTGAAGAGAACAGGAGTCGGGGAGGCTGCGAGGCTGTTACTGGGATGCTGGGCAAGGACTGGGACCGGGCTGGCTGTTGGCAGTGGCGCGGAAGTAAATTTAAGGAATGTTTTCTTGGGGGAAATTGATGACAGATGTCATGTGAGAGGTGGAAGAGAGGGAGATATCCATAGTGACCACTTGGTTTGTGTTTCCGTTGACAAGAACGGGTTTTAACTGCCTGAAATGGGACAGTTGAGAAGAGAAAGGACAGTGGGGTAGGCAAAAGAATACATTCACTATGGGAGGTGTTGGATTTGAGATCCAGCGCGGGCCCTGTAAGTGTGGATATGCTGTGGGCGGCTGGAAACCCAAGCCCAGCACCGAGGAGATGAAGATAGCACCAGATTTCCATGTGGGGTGTCATCTGTGTCGAGGTGAGAGCGGAAGCGGAAGGGAGGGAGGAAGCCAACAAGCTAAAGCAATGAGACACGAGAAGACTGAGGACAAAATCTAGAGCCAAAGGAGGGGCCAGAAGAAAGAGAAGAGGTAGAGAGAGGGGGAAGAGAAACAAAATCAGGAAAGTAAAGGACTAGGAGAAGGAATCATCAAGGAGAGATACTCAAGAAGTTGATGCTCAGAAGATCAGGTGCCTTCATGAGAGACTGGTGCCTGCATACGCGCACTCACACGCACTCACACGCACTGCGTTTGGCGGGCTGAAAGTCTTTGGCAACCACCAAAAGAACACGTTTAGTTGTGAGGACGGAGCTGGATTTCAGCAGATAAAATATGCAAAGGTGGAGAGAAAAAGGAAGTGGAGGCCTTCCCAGGTAGTCCATAATGTCTCAGCCACATCCCCTGCAGAGTTCAATACCAGGGTACAGAATCAGCAAGTAATCCACACATGTATTTGGCACTTCCTCTGGGCCCAGTATTTGCTAGCACTGTAATGATGAAAAGAGCATGAGGCCATTCCCACCAGGAAGGACACTGGGCACACAGGAATTTAGCACTTGGGAACAACCCTACCACCCCATGAGATCTGCATGCTGTATCTTTAGCAGGATTGGGGGTGGAAGGAAGGAAATGCACTGGAAAACATTTCTGGATTTTTCCACCCCCTCTCATATGCAAACACTATGAAACAGGAAACAAATTATTTAGCAGGATTACACTCTAAATGCCAGGATTTGAATGTCTATTTCTACTAATGGCCTCACACAGTCCAGGCGGTAGGCTACCCAAGGGGTTGGACTATGCCCCAAGGTTGCCGAGGGAAGAGTCTACAGCTCGAAATGGAGACATGAATTCACAGAGTCCTGCAGAGTGCTGTACAGAGATGCTTCACCCAGAGAGACCCTTCCCTTCTCTTAAAACCACTTAACAAATCCCCAGGGGTGGAGGAAGTGGAGGGTGTGAAGTTTTAGTGGAGCAAAAATTCGTGCCACAACAAAGCACCCCCAAAAAAGCATAATCAAGAAAAGCAGAGTTCACATTAATTGGATGTAGCTCTGTATATCCTGGCAAGTCAGCTCACCTAAGGCCTTTTTCTTCCAAGCTAGCACATCAGACCTGGCCCACAGTGAGCTCAGTGGATGGGTAAATCCAGGTTTCAAAGAGTGTTTGTTCAAAATTCAGGACTGTGTGAGTGTGTGTGTGTGTGTGTGTGCGCGCGCGCACATGTGTGGCTCTTCCAATGGGCTCTCGTGGCCTGTACAAACACAGAGTCCATCCCCGTCAGTGGAGACTTGCAGCTTCCTGCATGCAGCCCAGCACACTGTCCTGACTGGCACCTATCTCATGGGATGGCACAGAGGTGGGGGCTGACAGCTCCCAAAGTGAGGGGCCACTACATACCTCACACCTGGGGCAGTGACCAGGTGACAAGGGTGGGGTCCAAGCTCCTGTCCTTCTACAAGTCAAGGGCAGGAGGTGAGCCCTGGGTGACAAGATAATTAGTCATTGGTTCCATAAATACTTAAAGTGCAAATTAAACGGGAGGTTCTGGAACACAGAGGGAGGGACCCCATGATGTCTAAAGAGCTCCCTACTCTCAAGTTCCCCTGTCCAAGCGCCATGGGAATTCCAAGGAAGGTACACCTCCCTCTTCAACTTGTAGCAGCCATGGCAAAACTGGGCAATGCCCACAGAATGCTGGGTGTTACACTAAGCTCTTCAGATAAGTTCAAGTCTTAGAACTGTGCGTGGCACAGAGTAAGTACTCAATATAGTTTAGATATTGTTATCACAATGGTCCTCTTTAGTTCTTGAAACGACATTAGGATGGAGGTACTTTTCCTTTTTTTGATGAGGAGGCACTGAAACTTAGAGAAGTGACTGGTCACTTCTGGCTGGAAGCATCACATAGACCCAGGTTATAAATATAAATAAGAAGGGCATGGGTTTCTTCCCTATGAAGTAAAATAGACCAAAGGAATTTTTAAAAATATTTTATTTATTTATTTTTAGAGAGAGCAGAATGAAGGGAGAAAGAGAGGGAGAGAAACACTGATGTACAAGAGAAACACAGATTGGTTGCCTCTCACACACCCCCAACCAGGGACCTGGCCCACAACCCAGCATGTGCCCCGACTGGTAATCAAACCAGCAACTTTTTGGTTTTCAGGCTGGTGCTCAATCCACTGAGCCACACCAGCCAGGGCTGGACTGAAGGAATTTTAACTGAGAGATGGTGCCCCTAACCAGCCAGCAAGTCCTGTTAAATATGGACACACACACCAAACGATAACATGGAAGATCTGGATATATTACCTCAGTATTCTCCATGATACCTCATTTTCTACTGAAATAGATAATAAACCCAAACAAGTAAGTAAAGGACAATAAACAACTCAGTAAGGAGTGGAAGGAAACAGGGCAAGAAAACAACCAGTTTTTCAGCACTTACTATAAAACCGAGCATACCCACGTATGCATTCCTTTTTCTCAGTCCCACGAGATGATGATGGCGAATGAAGCTGCTGATAATAACTAGAACTTAAGTAGTGCTGAGTATGTATTAAGCCCCGTTTTAAGCCCTTTACATATTTTGACTGGTTTCCTTCTCCTAACTGCTCTGTGAGGCGGGTACTATTATTGTCCCCATATTCCAGGTGAGCAGACTGAGGTTAGGGAACTTCCCCCTAGTTTTAGAGCCACAGGAGAAGTAGAAGTTCTCTGCAAATAACTCCCCAGGGTCACTCAGCTACATCATCCCGGACAGTCTGCCCTGGAGACAGATGCCCCTGCTGGCACAAAACTGGCAGAGATAAGGAGTAAGGTAAAAAGATGTCATCAAATATGCTCCTCATTCAACATTCACTTCACACTTATAAATTATTTAGCTTGTACAACATGCGAGGAGCTGTGCCCGCATCAAGGGAGAAAAAGATGCTTGCATATCTGCTCCTCAGCGTTTCAAGCGTTTGTACAGGGTCTGTGTTTACACTAAGCCTCCTTTTAAGGACGTGTCAAAAACAATAGCTCCATGATACGCTGGGAACGGAGCCGTGTCAACAGACACAGGCCCTGGGAGACAGACAGCTGGGGAAGACATATCAAAGCCCCACAGTGTGTGATTTTAAAAAAGGGAGATGAAAAGAAATATGTATGAGAGACAAATATGCAAACTGAGAAACTTCAAAGCGAATACAGTTTCAATACCAGAAACGAAGCTGAACTACCTCCTTCTCTCCCTGTGTTCAGGAGCATCCACAGCCATGCTCCAAGCCCTTACAGAAGAACTGTAACACTTCCGTGCCAACAACCACTTATGTTCACGTGTGCGAAATGTGACACAGGCCTTTTCCCCCACAGTGACTTACACCAGGTTCTTCTGTGCTATTTAAAAAGTCATAATGGGCACTTTTCTCTCTCTCTCATAGGGGTTAGCCCTTCAGACCGGTCAACAGCCCTTTCCTTTCTTCAGCCCCTGTCCTCTATACTGACCACAGACTGCCCGTGCTGCTGGACGTGTCCCCTTCCAACCTCATTCCTCCTCGTCCACCCTGCTGATGCCACCCTTTCTGGTCGCCTCTCCAGCCAGCGCATCTGGCTTCTTCATAAAGGAAAAGTGACTCTTCCTCCTTCAGAGATTTCTCACATTCTCAGAAACTGAGACATGCGTATCTCTTTGACAGCACAGGTCAAACCAGGACTGATAAACCAGAGATTAACCAAGCAGAAAGTCCCATTAGGCTTCCTAGAATAAAGGCCTGTGGCCCAGCATTTCACTTGTAGGAATAAATCATCGCTGTCTAGATGCTCACTGCAGCAATGGCTATGAGAGTTAAAGAAAAGGTGGGGGGTGCGGGGAGGGAGGATGATGTAAGATTCCAACAATAAAAATTCAGTTCAATGTAAGGTGGTGTTACAGTTACAATATAAAATAGTATTCATGACACATTAGGGGGAAAGTAGTCATTAAGGAGTTGGTACATTTTGATACACTTTTTTACATATAAAAACAAAACCAGACGATTCTACGCTGCAAACTGCAACATTGGCAGTGTGTCTTGGTATATTCAGCAACCTCTGCCTTCTGTTTACTTACCTATAGTTTCTAACATTCTAAATTAAGTGAGCAGGTATTACTTTGTAGGGAGAAAATAAAAACTGTACGCGCAGAACAAGTGAAACCACCTACAAACTACAGAACAGACACCTGTAAACATGTGATGGTGGGTGGCTGATTGTCACTTTAAAAATCTGAAGGTGAGTTTTATATGGTGTTGCCTTTTTAGAATGTGGGTTCAAAAGGCAGTGCCAGCAGGCATTCCTTTGGAGACCTAAAAAAGCCATTGTTTTATTATTTTACATGATTTTATTTTGCTCTGATAAAAAAAAAAAAGAGGCCAGCTGGAGCGTAAAAGATAATCCAAAGTGCAGCGTGACTGTGTTCTCACACCCACTCTGGTCCCAGTGCACTGTGGTTGCCAGGCTACGCCCCCTCCCAGGAGCCTCCTGCTGCAGCCTTCCCCACTCACCTGGTTCCCACCCTGGGCTTCCCCATCTCTTTTACTGGAGTCATAGCTGCACCTTCCGCCCAGGCGGAATATTAACAGCAACACTGATGCTCGTTTCTCTTCCAATTCTTACACTCTATCGGCAAAGGACTGACAAGTCGATCCTTCTAGAAAAAAACATCTCCCCCACCTCCTTGGAATGCTCTGCAAAAGCGTCCCATATACTTTTCCAAACACCGTTTTGTTATTGCCCGCCCCCACCCCCACTTCACAAGTGAGCAGCTCCCAGGGCACACAGAATGGAGGGCGCCCATCTTTGCCCAGAATGCGAGGTGCTCTGCTCCCCAGCTCCTCCGTCCATCGTCACCCAACCAGAGTCCTCGCCGACCACAGCCACACCGGCTCATTCCCACCCCGGCCCTGCCGCCATATCTTTCCCTCTAAAAGGCTCTCTTCTTTTTCTCTCTGGCCTATATACACCTGATTGCTCTTCAGAGGTCTGTCTTTAGGGAGAGATTTTCTGCTCCCCAGCATTGTAAAACAGCCTGCATTCAGGAGTCTGATTTCGTTTATTCAAATCCTGTCTGCACTCCTTACTGGCTCTGTGACCCTTCCTAACAAACTAATCTTCCTGTGCTAGTTTCCTCACCTGAGACATGGAGATAGTAACAGCTCCTACCTTCTTGGGTTGTGATGAGAATTAAATGAGTTAATAATAGTACAGGGTCCTAGAAGTGGCCCAGAACGAGCACTTAGGTGCCACTGAGGTTGCCCCAGGACACACAGATCTAAGGTTCCCCCACCCTGCACTTCAAGTCTTTACCACAAATCTTGGCGATCCATCCATCTCTCTCTCTCTCTGCTGCTTTGTTCGAGGTGACCTGTTCAGCTCCCCGTGATACTTCTCTAGTAAAATGACCCCTTCTGAGAAGGAGCCATGTGTTATGCTGGCCTGTGTCACCCACCCTTCCTGCATGGCAGGATGCCAGGCAGACAGCAGTTACTGGTGACTGTGAGCAGAACACAGCAGAGTTCAGCGAGCCAAGCCAAGTTGTATAACTTGCCCAAAGCTCTTACTCCTTGGCCCGCACCTCATCTAAGTGAATGAAGTATGAGCACCAGTAATCGTTTTGGAACTAGAAGGTACTGCAGAGGCCATCTGGTCGGACCCCCCATGTCACAGGGACCCAGTGACCCACCCAAGGTTGCACTGCCCATTCACGGGTGATGGTAAGACACAGTTTAGGGGATGCAGAGAAACTCACAGAAATCAGTAAATCATTGTTGTGAACGTAATTTTTACAAGGTCACCTTTCCAAATTGGCAACCCTAGGATTCTGCTGTATGAGGGTTATTTATGCTAATAACTAATTTCTGGCGATTCTCATCTTATTGAGTGGAATAAACCCATGAGCACTTCTCTGCGGGACACACAAAATCCAGCCCTGTCTTCCGCCTCCCCCTGCCCTGTCCCCACAGCTCTGCATAGCTGCAACCCACAGCCGTACCCCAGGGAGAATAGGCCTGGGGAGACAAGTGATAGAAGACAATGGAGCAAGCCGCCACCACCCTTGTTGGGGAACAAGCCGTGTGTCACTAATGGGCTGGCGCACAGCCAGTGAGGGCGCTATGGCCAAGTTTAACAATGAATGCAGCGGCCCTGGGCTGGGCCCGTTTGCACCTGGCACCCTGAACTCACCGAACCTCCCGTCTTGCCAACACTCTCAAGGTGCCCACACATACTGATATTACTTGGATGGTAAATCTCCTGAACAAACACCAGAAATGTAAAGAAACAGACTGCTTTCTTGAGACTAGAAGAGTGTTATTATTCCATTTATTGATGCATTCATTGGTTGATTCAAGCCCTGAGCAGGGATTGAACCCACAATCTTGGCATACGGGGATGACCCCCAGATCACTCTCTTCTCTATGCTGGACCACAGGATTGGACTGGCTTGGAGCCCGCCCTCTGCTTCCTCGGCCCACCCACCCTTCATGTCACCTGCAGGGGGAGTGAGCTGTTGCCAACTGTGGCCAAGTGAAAACCCAGCTGCCCTCCCTTCTCTCCAGAAGCTGTGCATTGTTCTCAGAGGAGCTGGCTGCAGGCTGTCAGGGGGCCTTCTGCGCCCCCGCCACGCCTCGGTCGGAACTCAGGGCTCAACTGGAAAATGCTACCAACTCTCTCAGTCACCACAGCAACATCCTGAAAGGCAATGCCTGCACCCCAAATTCCTAGGTGCGGAGTGGGGTTTCTTTACTGCCACGTCAGCCCAGCTTGCTTTTACGTCTGTGATGTTGCCACAACCTCGCTTAGATCTCCAGCGTCTCCCTGCTCTCACTCTACAGAGAGATTTATAGTTAAGGCGTCGTCCAGGCCACTTACTAAGTTTCTTCTTATTTCATTACCTGGCTCAGCATTGTGCCCAGAGTTTTCCCGCTGTAAAGTCTGGAAGTGGGTTATAATATTGAAGAAGCAAAATGTTTCCAGAAAAGATGGAAATGGATTATACTGATCACCCGGCAGAAGGTGATCAGATAATCCAGAAATTTCTTATATTAATGTTTTTTATATTAATAAGAGCACAATTTTAAAAAATTCTTGCAAAGAAACTTAGGTCCAAGAACATGTCTGTAGACCCCAGCTTGCAGGAAACGGGGCTGGGGCTCGTGGAGACAGATCAGGCGCACCTGAGACTGGGGAGGGGCGCGTCTTTCTCCTGGAGGAGGAGGGGAGGAATAACCCTCGCACTGTGGTTGTATCCCTCCGCACTGTCTGTGTGCGTCTGCTGATGAAGGCTTCAAGTCAGTGACTCCTACCTGCCCTTAGATTCACTCTCCCTTCCCCGTCGTGGTAGACAGCGCCCCCGGGGTCTGACTCCTGCTTACCACCAGCGCCCTCTCTACCTGTCACCTCCTTCTTCCTCCCCGAACTGGAGCCACCCCACCTCCCTCACGCACCCTCGGTGACCCAGGTACTTTTTCTCAGCTCTGGGCAGTTCCTCACGCTGTTCCTTCTTCTGGAATTTTCTTACATTCTTTTCCCATCCCCTTCTTTACCTGGTTAATACTCAGCCTTTAGATATTAGCTTGAGTTTTCTCCTCCCTGACTCCAACCTTCTGCGAACAAGGCACTCACATAACTATGTGTTAATATGGCTCAGTTAACAGTCTGTCTGCCCAGGAGACTAAAAGCTGGATGGCTGTTGAGATTGGGTCTGCCTTGCTCACTATTGTATTGCCAGTGTCTACCTAGCACAGAACTGTGCACATCATAGATGCTAAACACACACACACACACACACACACACACACACACACACAATAAGACAAAACTTGTTGGAAAAGAGGAACCAAATAAATAAGGGAGGCTGGGAAGTGGAAGCAAAGTGGCAGAACATACAGGGAATGAGGCAGAAGAGTACTCAAACAGTAAACAAATAGTAACTTGTATACAATAAATGCTAACAACTATCATCAGACAAATACCCTGACTCTTTTCTGATCCCAAAAGAAAATGGAGATCCATGTGATCGGGAGGTACTGAGCCTGGAGTTAAAATCTCAACCAGTTTGCAGCATCTGAAAGTAGTTACTATTTGCCACAGGGAAGCCTGCTAAGCCGCTGAAAGTGCCCGGGGCTCCGGAAGCCTTGGCAGGACTCAGCTTGTGTGGGCACAGAAACTTAGAAATGCCCACGCCTTTTGAAATGTGCCTGCTGGGAAGCTGAATTCTATGCTGCTTAAAATATAGCTCTAAATTGTGACCACTGTGTGGCTTAAAGGGATAAAAGGACCATGAGTACAAGTGTGCAATTATTTCACCCAGTTGGTCCTCATTGGAAATGCTTTTCACTGGTGAAAGGAAGACAATAGTAGCACGGCTGAAGCCTGCCCTCTAGTGGACTTCTGACGACACAGGCTCGCCAAGGCAAAAGAAAGCGTCGGAGAATGGGAGACTCAGAACCATCTCCTTGGCTCCATCCCAGGGGTGGTCAGAGTCCCCTTTTTAGCATGGGGGCTCCTGGACGGCCTTTGTCCAGAGCGCCCCATTCTAAATAGCCCGAGGCAATATTTTAACAGCTAATACCCCAACCATCTGAAATCCATGTGAAATTTCAACCACCCTCAGTGCGCCCCTCTGGAAAAGAATTTTACTTCTGTCTTGAGTCTTAACTCCAGAAATCAGGTTTGTTAGTCTAGTACCCAAGGGGATAAAATGTAGATGGCAGATCTAGCTTCCCTGAAGCTGCCACCGGGTGCATTAAGCCCAGCGGGCCCTTCTCTCCACCTGCGTGCCTCTACCACACCCAGAGCACGTGAGCAGGGCCTCTGTCCCACGACGGGAAGCAGGACTCAGGCGGCCGCTCACCAGTTTGTCTCTCTGGAACAGACACCTGTCTTCTTTGATTTTCAGCTTCCTCCTTTGTTAAAAGGAGGGGCTTAAGCATAATCACCACTAAGGTCCCTTTCATCTCTGAAGTTCACTGAGCTTGCTCCCGGGGCCTGACATTAGTCCCACAGTAGGCCCAGTGCCCGGGCACCACTGTCTCACTGAAGTGCTGCAGAGACTGTGCCACGTCACGTAGTAGGAGCTGCACTGGGGTCAGGAGAAGCACTGGTGAGGAAGCCGACATCATCCCTGCCGAGCTCGCAGCTGACCTACTGCAGGACACAAACATCAAGGACCAAGGAGACAGGAATGGCACGATGGGTGATCGGTGCGCAGGGAGGGCATGTGACTGGGGCCAGTGGAAGAGGGGATGGAGAGCCAGGAACCCTCCCTAAGGATGAGATGGACCCAGGTGTGAAGGATGCAGAGCGGTTATTCCTGTGTGTTCATTAGCTGCGTGCGCAAAGGCCCCAGGCGGGAAGGAGTCTGACACACCTGGGGATCAGGAAGTCCAAACGGTGCCTAGGGTGCGGACAAGAGAGAGAGAGATGAAATAGGGCTGCAGGCAAAGGCGGGGCCAGGTGATGCACTGCCTCGTGGGCCAGGTCAGGAGCTTCAGTCTTATTCTAAGAGCAACAGAATTGCTCAGCCGAGGGCCTCCAGGCAGGGAAAGGTCGGGACCAGATGTGCTTTTGTGACAGATCTGACTGCTGCGTGGAGGACCAAGGTCAGGTTCAAGCTTGGGTGCAGAGCAGCCGGTGATGCGGTTGTTGCTGCCAGTAAGAGACGAGGGCTGTTGCTGGAAAGAAGTGGGGAGACTCAAGAAATAATTACCTAGTGGCAACTTTAGGGCATTGTCGTTGATTGGGAGTAAAAGGTAAGTGTCCAAAGTGATTCCCGGGCCTCTGGTCAAGGGCAACTGGATGGAATTAGGGCCATTCATAAACTAAAAGACGCAAGAGGATGAGTAGGGCTGCAGAAGGACCGTGAGCTCAGGTTACTTCTAAAGAAAGCCTCCCGAAAGATCCGGGCAGTTGGGCAAGCAGTTGGAGAGTTCGATCTAGAGTTTAGAAGAAACATTTAGTCTGACGTAGATAAATGAGCATTCGGCAGCAGGCGAAAGGCAGAGAAGAGGGCACAGAACCCACATTGACTATCCGGGACAGCCGAGGCTGCGAGGCTGGTGAAGGATGCTGTGAGGAGGGGCTGGGGAGGCTGAAAGAAATCCAGAAGATGATGGCATTGTGCAAGCAAGAGGAGAGTGTTCCCTTCTGTGGATGGACCTGCTGGAACAGCTGTCAGGGAATTGAAACCTGAACTCTGGCTTTAGTGACCTTGACCCGGAGGATAAAAACGCATGTGGAGCAGGGGGCAGGTGTCGGGTGCAGTAACTGAGGAGGGAGGAGGGGAGGAAAGGGACGATGAATGTAGAGACAGACTCCTCCGGGGGCTGGCTGTGACGGTTAAGGAGAGGGGGAGGTGGTTGGAGGGGACACGGTGGGGTCTCCTCGTATGGAGAAGGTTTATGGAAAGGGTCCCACTGAGGAGGGTGATGAGCCAGCACGGCGAGGAGATAACTAAAATCCTAGGGCTCCAGGGAAGGGCTGTAAGCACAAGATGCAGGGCAGAGATGAAGCCATTGGCCTTGGTCAAGAGGGGACACTGTCACCACTATAACTGTGAGAGCAGGGAAGAAAGAGAAGTGACAAGAGGAAGTTAAGGCAATTCTGGGGCTCAGATTTCTCAGTCAGGGAGGTGGTCATTTTATTAGCTGAAGTGAGAGAGATGGAGGTCAGAGATTTGAGAAGAGGCAGAAAGTGAGCCCTTGAAAGAAACGTATTCGGCTTTGCCAGGCACAAGTGAGGCAGCCGCAAACTCAGGGCACCCACCTGGCCAGCCGCAGGGATTCCTTAGCAGGGCTCAGCATCCCTGCGTGACAAGAGGAAGGAGGTAAATGTGTTCATTTGGGGCTGGAAATTTCCAAATAGGGATGAAGGAAACCAGAGGGCAAAATAACTTACTTAAGACATGTTCAAGAGTTCAGTAGAAATGACAAACTGCTGTCTAAGATGAAGAGAGGAGAAGTGAAGACGGAATGAGTAAAGAGCGATCTCAAATACATTCACACGTTGTTGTTACCCTCCTTCCGGCACTGAGTGGAATTACCTTTAAATGTTGAGTGAATGAAGGCATGCGTGACTAGGACCTGACTTCTGAGGCGATCCCTAAACCCCTGGAGAAGCCAAGGAAATATCTCCTGAGTTCTGGAAGGCGTCAGGCACTGTTCTAGGGGCTAAGAATCTGACGCTGAATCAAACAGATGTTGTACATGCCCTTGTGGGGCTTACACTTTCCTGGGGGAAGATGGACGCAAGCCCCAGATTACAAAGAATTGATCAATTAAATGAAAGTGGGAGAGAAGTGCACAAACTTTCCTGGATCCTCTATATTAGATGCCACATAGCTGTGCACGACTCCCTGATTTATGTGAGTCCTGGTCAGAATCAAATGTTCCCAAAATTTGGATTCCTGAGCTTGAGAAATGTATGTTACTCTGTAACAATTAACTATAATTTATTGAACATTTACCATGGGTCAGGCAGCCCTTACCATAGGTAATATTACCTCCATATCAGATGAGGAAATTTGGTTCCAGAAAAATTACTGGATCAAAGATCACTTTGTTGGTTAGTGGTAAGGACAGGATTCAAATCTCGCTGTGTGTCAGCCTGACCTCTCTGTTCCATAACACGCTCCCTCTTCCAGTCAGAGGATTAGATTTGGACAAATATGGTAGCACGGGAGCTTAGTTCCAGAGAGCTGCCAAGATTGCTTAAAATGACCAGGTTTTGTTGGAAGTGCACCTGGGAAGCTTCCAACCCAAAGCTGTCAGGACGATGGAAAGAACTCATTCCACGGGGAAAAAAAAACACGGAATGAATACTTCTCTTCTCCCCCAAAGTACCACGTTCCGGGAAGGATGTCAAGAGTCGATTTGTTGAATCTCTGGTGTCAAATAAATCATGATTTCTTGTTGTTATTTGATATAGAGTTCTGACTAGATGTTTTTCACATTTTTCACATTTTTTTTGAAAAGTCCTTGGGGGTCCACATCTGTCTTTACTTTCTCATAAAGCCCGAACTGTGCTTTGAATGAATACTACTTAATGTTAAGTCAAAATTGACTTTTTCAGCTACTGGATATTTCTTTTCAATTCAGATTCATGTTCACTTGACTTTTGAGTCCTTAAGATATTTTCAAACATATTTTGGCTAACATGACTTTGGAAATACTCCTAGAAAAGATTAAAATCTTTAAGGGCCAAATCATCTAGGTTTAGGATACTTTGTTTAAGTCAAAGACTAAACTTAAAACAGCTTCACTCTGTTTTTTCAAAAATGTGTACCTCTGACTGTGGTAAATGAAAAGGTTTCTGGTAATAGATAATTCCAGATTTGTTCCAAGCAGGGGCTACACACACACACAGACCATACACCCTGCACATGTATACATCACGTGTGGAGATGAACGTGGGAAAATCCGTTTCATTCTGTCACCCTCACTCCTCATCCAACCTGCTGCCCTTTAAGAAAAACCCTATGCTGTGGTACACCCTGGAACCAGAAGAGTGTCTTCAGGATAAAATGTGAAAGAGGTCTTAACATCAGAGGCTAGGTAGAGAGATATTATTTATACATATGCTTTAATTTATTTATCCCCCAAGATGTATGCATTTGAGAAAGAAAGGGGAAAAGATTGTCATTCCCTCATTCAATAGATAAAGCTAAATGACAAGCACTTAGTTTAGTCCCAGTGAAAAACACATTTTAAAAGAAATGCAGGCATTCTCACAAGGGAAGGCACCAGGGGCTCTGGAATGCAGGCCTGGGGGTGGGGGCGGGGCTGATACAGGCTCCGGAGAAAGTGACCCTGAGGCTGATGTTATTTAGCCCGGTGAAGAGGGGCCAGGAATGGGTCCAGGCAGGTTTTGTTTTATTCTTAATCCTCACCTGAGGATATGTTTATTGGTTTTTTAGAGAGAGAGAGGTGGGGGGGGAGAAGAGAGAGAGAAACATCAATGTGAGACACATTGATCAGTTGTCTCCAGAAATTACCCCAACTGGGGATTGAACCCGTAACCTTTTGGAGTACCTTTTGGTGCTCCAACCAACTGAACCACCCAGGCAGGCAGGGTCCAGGCAAGGGTTCCAGCTCCAAGAGCTTGAAGCACTTGACGGTGTCACAGGAGCCCAGCCAGTGAAAGCAGAGACTCTGATCTAGAGGTGAGCGGTGACTCGAGAGAGACTGCAGAGATCAGGGGGGGTCTCAGCAGTCACTTGGGGCTGTTGGACTTTCTCCCCCATGGAAACCCACCAAGTGTTAAGCTGGGGAATGACAGGATGAGATGAGCATTTTTAGAACAGCACCTTAGCTGCAGTGAGGAGGCTGGAGGAGGATACACCTGGGCTGGCCGTGGTCATGGCAGTCTTGGTGAGGAGGGTTGGTGCCAGCTGGGATGGGGGCAGTGACAGCAGAGCTGGAAAGAGGACAGGCTGGTGGCTCTTAGGAAGGCTGAACTGGCTGAACTTGGTGGTTGACCGGATGTGGGAATTAGGGGAGAGGGACAAGGCAAGGATGTTCCCGGGTTTCTGGCTGAGCAACTGAGTGGACGGTGGTGTCTCTGAGGAAGGTGAGGGTGGGAGGTGGAGTTTATGCAGAGATATGACTCTGGTTTGAATATGCAGAATTTGAGACACCTGCTATCCTCACTCTTTCTTCTCGCCTTCCAGTCATCCAAGACAGATAATATCCTGCATTTCTCTATTCTAAATCAGATGAAGAAATGGGTGGGAAGGGTCTTGGAAATTCTGTAGTCTGATCCCCTTCACTCTCTACATGAAAAAACCAAGACCCAGAAAAGTTAGGGGGCTCTGCCGAAGACACAGGGGACTCGCACCCCCAACCCCACAGGCTTCTCCCAGGACCCGTGGAAGCATGCTTGGTGTCCTTGCTTTCCACAGGTTCCCAAATCTTCACTTCTCCTGCGCAAGAAACCAGCCTCCTGAAGATATTCATTCACACATGAGAAACTGTCAGCCTTCTTACCCACTGATGCCTCTGAATATAAAAATCATGGACCGAGGAAATGTAAAAATAATGAGAAGCAATTGAAAAGTTTCTAAAACAGTTTAAGTTGGTCTCAGGCCAAGTCGCTCATAGGAATCTCCTGTGAGGTCATGTCAGTTTTCGTGATGATTACTTAAAAAATGATATAAAGCATTGGGTCCATTATTATTTGCAATATGAATTTTTAAATATCTATATCTCTGTATCACAGTTTCAATTATGTGTCACATGGCTTCCTATGTAATTTCACTGTTTTAACCAGGTTGACGGGATTTATAATTTTTCCTAACTGGTCAAAGAAATAAAACCTATGACTTTTGTTCACTGAGCTTCCATTTTCATAAGTCGTTAGAGTAAAATAGTACATGTCAGAAGCAGCATAATATCCAGTTACGGAATGGAACCTGACCCTGACTCAGTGTAGGTAAGTAAATAAATACGTGCTCACCTGAGGCGGGAGTCCTTGAAGGTGTCCAGATACGCAGGGTAGCTCCACCCGATTTTACTCCCCTTGCACCGCAGCTCCAGAGCCTGCCCTGCCATCAGACTCAGGGTGGCGGCCGCTTTCTGGAAGCGACCTTTCTCCATCATCTGCACCATGATGGACTGCGTCTTCGGCGGTGCGTCGGCTGAGTCCCTGTCCTTTATTTTAGGAATTTTGGGCTTCACCTTTTTGTTGGTAGGCTTGATTCTGTTTTCTCCTGGCTCCTTCGGACTCTTGCTCTTGGGAGGGTGCTGGCCAGTAACTGGGACAAATGCAAAGACAGAACAATGACACCTCCAGGGTGTTGAACACCTAACACACATCACTTCTCAATACCCTGCTCCTTGTGTGTCATCATTTTCAGGAATACTCACAATTTTCTTGGTTCATTCTTTAGTTTTAGAACAAGAAATTACTGAAAGTGAATATATTTCAGGTTCAAAGGTTTTATTTAGATATATTTCACGTAGGAACTGACATTCGCATTAGGAAATGAAAATACTTTCTCTGCAATTCACACTCTGTCCCACAGTCTCCAAGGGGTCACGCAGAATGGCAGAACTGAAGCCACTCAGCAGGGTCTGTTTCCTGTCCCCACAACCTCGGGTGCAGTCTGGACCTACTGTTCAAACGCAGGAAAATGTCCTCTCCAGCAAGTGGCGACATCATGGGCACCACCACTCCATCAGGAGACTTCGACCCATTGGGAACTTTCTCCTAAACCAGCATGGGCAGTGGCACTTTTGTGTGCCAGGGGCCGACAATGTCCACGCAGAATACAAGGTTTAGTGAGAAACACGCACTACACCCGTGCTCATTCAAAACTATGTATCAGTCACTAAAACTCAACAGGAGCTGTAGCAATGGTTTAGAATTTAGCCAGCAAAATGTCTTGGGAGAGGAGTTTCTATCACCAACATCACGGAGACTCGCTGGCCAATGGTGAGAATAAAAACTAACCTATTTGAAGTCCGCTTGATTGCTGTTTCCCCTTGGGCACAGACAGGGCTCCCTAAAGTCACTGCCTGCACTCGGGGAAGTCCCCTACTGCCTTTCCCTGGGCGTGCCTCTGGGCCCCAGGAGGCCCAGCTGTCGGCAGGGCCCTGGCCTTGCGCTGGGTCCTCCAAGCGGGAGGAGGAGGAGACAGCAGGGCCAGCGTGCCCATCGGTCTGCACGAGCTCCAAGGTGACCTTGACATCTGCCCATGGAATCATAAAATGGCCACACTTATAGGACCCTGAGAGGTCATTTAGGTAAAGCCCTCATGTTGTAGATTAAAAATAAGAAAGCCCTGGAAAGTTACATAATTGGCAGAGAGCTGGTCCCAGCAGAATGGGAGAGCAGAACTCAGGCCTTCCGAATCCCACTGCAAGCGCCCACTTCACCATGGGTGAATATATATAGGTCAACATCCTGTATATATTCTGAATAGATAACTATAGGACCTTCATCGACTGAGGGAATCACAGGCATTTGTTTAAAATAGAGAAGTGGGATAAATCAGGAGAAAAGTCACTTTTTTTCCTTTTTTAATGTACACATTTATCCAATACTACCTTGGACTGATTACGAGTACAAAGGCATTGAGCTTGGGATCCAGAGATGGGAAAAAACAAGGGTTACAAGCTCTGATGCAGTAGGCCAGGCAGGCGATTACACCAGGTGAGTCCGGTGAGCTGGAGAGGCCACGCCCCCCGAAGGGGCAGCTGCTCCTGCTACAGCGGACCCTGCCTCACCGGCACACACACCCAGGGGTGCTGGGTCTCATCCCTCAAGGGACGGCAGAAAAGCAGGTTTCCTGATTTATAAATGGACACTTGATTTTTTAGAAACCTCAGGCTTAAGTCGCAGGGTTTATAAGTCAGGTAATGGTTTCCCTAGAGGGTGGGGATGACAGGGAGGGGACGCAAGGGAAACTGCCACAGACGTTCTCTCATGACCTGAGCTGGCCACATGGGTGTGTCGCCCTGTGAGTGTTCATGGAGCCATGCTATTCTAGTTTGTACCAAAAAGCCAATGCTCTGGACTCAACCACGTAATGATGAACACTTTGCGTGCTACCTTTTGCCTTTCGGAACAGGAGCCATGTAGCGTCTGCTCTTAGTTCTGCCTGGCCCGTGCTCCGGACCCAATCCCACTCCCAGCTCAGCATCAACAACGTCTCCTCGGTTCTGTGCCTTGGCTGGGCTTGCAGGCCCGGCCCCCTGAGCCCCGCTCTCTGTTGCGTGACTTCAGGTGCAGCTGTGACTTCGAGTTCCTTCCCCAGGCCTGAGTCTCTGCCTCCGCTCTGGTTCCTCTGGGTCACGAGCCCTGACGAGCTTTCTCAGTCTCTCCAAGGAGCAGAGTTGTGCTCTTGAGCCCCAGTCACCGAACAGAGTCCCCAGTACCTGCTGTTGAGCCTGCTGTTTGCCAAGACCTCCCCCCTGACCCCGCACCTTGGTTTATTTACCCCTGGGGTTCTGACGACAGAGGGGTGGGCAGTGGCATGTACGCACACACTTTCCGAGCCTCCCAGGAGAGGCTCTGTAACCACTGCAAACATGTCAAACCAACAGATGTACCCTCACCAGCAACATCCGCTGTGAAGCGTAAGCCTCTGTTTTGCAATAGAATGAAAGTCACCGTATTTTTCTTAAGGTAGAAAATAAAAGCCTACTATGATGATGTCAAATCAGCTGTGCCTTTTAGTTGCACTGCACCTATGAGAGTGATGGACCTCTGGATTGATGTTAATATGCAGTGTTTTCCAATAAACCCAATAAAAAATGGGCAAAGGACCTGAATAGACACTTCTCCAAAGAGGACATTCAGGTGGCCAGTAAACATATGAAAAGATGCTCAGAGTCACTAATCATCAGAGAAATGCAAATTAAAACCACAAAGAGATACCATCTCACACCTGTCAGAATGGCTATTATCAATAAATCAACAAACAACAGTGCTGGCAAGGATGTGGAGAGAGGGGAACCCTTTTGCACTGATGGTAGGAATATAGACTGGTGCAGCCACTGTGGAAAGCAGTATGGAGATACCTCAAAAAATTAAAAATGGATCTGCCTTTTGACCCAGTGATCCCACTTCTGGGAATATAGCCAAGGAACCCAAAACACTAATGCAAAAGAATGTAAGCACCCTTATGTTCATTGCAGCATTATTTACAATCACCAAAATATGGAAGCAGCCCAAGTGTCCATCAATAGATGAGTGGATAAAACAACTATGGGACATTTACACGAGGGCATACTACTCGGCCGTAAAAAAGAAAACTGAACCCTTTGTGACAGCATGGATGGACCTGGAGAGCATTATGCTAAGTGAAATCAGCCAGTCAGAGAAAGACGGATACCATATAATTTCACTCATATGTGGAATCTAGTGAACAAACTGAACTAACAAGCAAAACAGAGACAGACTCATAGTGGGAGAGCAGGGTGACAGCTAAGCAGGGGAGGTTAAAGGGTGGGAAGATTGAGCAAAAAGAAAAAAGGACTCATGGACATGGACAACTGTGTGGTGATGGCTAGGGGGAGGGGGATATAAGGGGACTAAATGGTAATGGAAAAAAACATACATTAAAGATTAAATAAAGAACAACAATATGCTATGTTTTCTTTATTTCACGACAGGACTTCAAACTATCAAACATGGCGACCGTCTGTAAATCCTATGGAATTCAGGAAGCCAACACAACTTGTCCGACTTGTGATCTACCAGATCCTGGCAGCTGTCCTACTCAAGAATATTTGATTACCTAATCGTGAATATCATGCATCCAAATATGTGCTATTCTCCCCACAAAGTTATTTCACCTTTCGACCAAACAGGCCCACCCGTCCATCCATATAGCTGGTCCAGCTGCTTGGCCATGGGACTGCTCCCCAGTTCACGGGAATGATGCTAAGTTCAAGGAGTCAGAGGAGCGGCCCCACAGACACCCAGGTGGTCCCAGGATCGGGTGACTCCCAGACCCCAGGCTCCTTTTCAAAGAACGTGACTCTTTGGCCTAACTATGTAAATTATTTCTTTAAAAAAATTTATTTATTTATTTATTTATTTTTAGAGAGAGGGGAAGAGAAGGAGAAAAAGAGGAAGAGAAATATCAATGCGTGGTTGCCTCTCATGGGCCCCCTACTGGGGACCTGGCCTACAACCCAGGCATGTGCCCTGACTGGGAATCGAACCGGTGACTCTTTGGTTCGCAGCCCACAAGTCAATTCACTGAGTCACACCAGCCAGGGCTAAATTATTTCTAACTATGTATGTGATATGCCCTAAAACATGTAAGAATTTATATTGTAGATAAATAAAAGTGAAAGCCCATTCCCATGGCATTTTTTTGAGACGACTGCATTTTATAATAATAAATAGGTAGTAAAATTCACAAACCATTAAGTATTATTATTGCCTTCAGGTCCTAACTGCCACTCACCAGCCATGTGATGGTGGGAAGTTACTTAGCCTCTCCCTGCCTCAGATTCCTCACCTGTGAATTGAGAATTATACGCTGCTAATGACTCTCCCATGGATCCTAGGGAATAAATGAGTTAATATTTTAAAATCCTGGGAACAGCATCTGACCCACAGTAGGTGCCAGACGAGTTTGCTGCTTGCTTTGTGCTCACCGCAGGATACTGTCTCATGGTGAGCTCCGTGACAAACGTGTGATGGAGGCAGAGACACTGTTATTCTTCCTAATATACAGGTGAAAACAAATTGAGATCACAGAGGCCAGGTGGTTCACCCCGGGCTCCCCAAGAAGAGAGTGAAACACCAGACCCTTCGACTGCAGGTCTAGAGCCTTCTCTGGCTCCTGCCGTTGCCTTTTAATTCACACGGAGACAAAAATACTGTAGTAGCTCCACTTTGTTTGCACAAATCTCATGCACAGAGCCATTGTCTAAGTGGTTTCTTTGTTTGCTCTGCTCCGGGCTTTGACAACGAGTTCCAAGTCAAACAAAACTTGACGCCAGGGATGAGAGCACAGCCTCCCTGGAAGGGCTGGAGACGCTTTCCCAAGGCATACATTAGACTCCCCAAGTGCGGGCACACCGGACAAAATCCCGTCTCCAGAATGAATGAATAAATGTTACAAAGCTGGAGAAAGGACTGTGATTCTTCAGCATCAACTGAAGATTCACTTAGCCCTTGTTCAACAGAGGTGACCTGACTACGAACCCCTCTAATTCTATAAAACCCTGTTGGAGGAGAAAAGGCATTCATCCAAAGAACCCCTGACTGCTGCTTAGATGGGAACTACATGTGAACAGTTATTAACATCAAAGCCTTGTAGCTGTTTGACGTTTGCTCCCCATGGGAAGCAAGGGGTAGCACCCAAGCCACCACACCACCCACGTGCTGAGCAGCTCAGGGGTCGCATACACTGAGAGCCATGCCTCACTCTCACTTTTCTATTCCTCAAGAAACACCCAAAGGAGCACAGAGACTTTTCCAAGACCAAAGCTGAGCAGGCGGGAAAGCGCTGACGCTGGGGAGATGAGAATGTAAAAAGACCGGAGCCTTTCCTTCCCTACGCCCTCCCACTCCAAAGTACCCTGCCCTGACTGAAAGCAGTTTTCTTAAAATAGCCTTGTGTAAGAATCGGATACTTCTATTCCAGGCGGAAGACCTTACTTTGAAACATTCTTCAGAATATCCATTACAACAAAGTTGACCACGTTCTTTGTCTTTGATTTGATTGAGGTGATTTAGTAGCAGTGTGTCTGCTGCAGCTGCACGACGTAATGGTTTGATGTTTGTCCACACGCTGGGGAGGGATCCCTCGTCTGTTTAAACACCCTTATTTGCTTGGCTCCCAGGACCCGGCACCGGCCTGGCTTTTCTCCTCTGGCACAGACAGCCTGTCCTCGCCTCCCTTTCCTGCCTGGTCTGAGTCCCAAGGGCTTTATCCTTGCAACTCCTCTCAGTCGCTAATGACACTCAATCTCTAAGTGGCCTCACACGGTCCCCTGGGCGTTGGCAGCATTTATATGCTGAGAGCTGCCTTGTTCCTGTCCTGACTTTGCCTCTCGACGCCGGGTCTGAATCGCTTGCTCAGCACTGCCGCTTGGAAAGCTGGCCCGCGACTCCCATCAGACGTGCTGGCACAGACTCTGGAGGCCGTCCGAACTCTCCTCCCCCCGTGTGGCTTTATCAGCAAATGGCAACTCGCTTCACCCAGTTTCTCAGGACAACTTCAGAGTCATACAAGATTATTTGCTTTCTCTCCTTAGCCACGTCCAATCCAGCAGCAAATCCTCCTGGCGTTGCCTTCAGAATAGACCCTGAACCCCATCTCTTCTCCCTCCATCCACTGGGACCACCCTGGACCAGGCCACTAGACCGTGAACATTGCCCCACATGTAGGCTTCTGGCTTTCCCCCTAACACTTCGAACTTTGAAAACACAAATCGGATCCCAGGCACACCTCTGCTCAAGACTCTCTCGGGTTTTCATCTAACTTAGAAAAAAGCCCTCAGTCTTCCTGAGCCCTACACGACTTTGACGTTTCCTGTTTCATATTTCATGGTCCTTCAGACACACTGGCCACCCCGAGGCCATTGTGCCCCGGGTGCCCTTGGCCTGGTGTCTGTCAGACACCTGCAGCATTTGCTTCCTCTGACTCTCCTCTTCGAACCACACTCTCACTCTGCCTGCAGCCCTCTCCATCCCCTTGTCTGAGTTATGGGGTGAATTGTGTTCTCAAAATGATATATTGATGTCCTAACCCCTGGTACTGGTGACTGTGACCCCACGTGGCAATACGATCTTTGCAGATACAATCAAGTTAAGATGAGCGCATTAGGGTGTGTTCTAATCCCGCATGCTGGTGTCCTTATAGGAAGAGAAGACACACACAAACACACACACGAAAATAAGCCGTGTAAAGAGAGAGAGACACAGGGAGAAGACGGCCAGGTGGCCGCAGAGGCAGAGATTGGAGTGATCCAGCTGCAAGCCAAAGATCTCCGCTGCCAGCAGAACTGGCAGAGGCCATGGAGGACACTAGTAGGAGTATCAGAGGCGGCCTGCTCCTGCTGCCGCCTTCATTCTGGACTTCTGTCTTCCAGAACTGGGCCAGAATCAAGTTCTGTTGTCTAAAGCCACCTAGTTTGGGCTGCTTTGAGACAGCAGCCCTAGGAAATGCATACACCCCAATTAGTGATTCTTCATGCCACTTATCACTTCCCGAAATGAATCTTTACTTGTTCATTCTTCTTCTGTCCTCCCCATTAGATCACGAGCACCACAAAGTGAAGGTTTATAATTTTTGTGCGGGAAAAGCCATGGCTCCCCTCAACTTCTCTCAGTCCTCTGGCCGGCACACCCGGCCTCTTTCTCACCCACCAACTTTTCTCTTTTCTGGGTCTAAGGTTCAGACATTATTTTGTACATCAAACACACAGGCCAGAATCCTACATGCTTCCAAACATCTGTGATTTGCACTTGTCAACAATGAGAAATTTTTACAATTCATCTCTCATAATGAGAATTTCTGAACTAATTTTTACCCTCTTTTCCCAAGGAATAAATGGAGGCACACACAAAAAAATGATAGAGTCCTGGTTACAGAATCATCATCAGAGTTGCCCTCCTTACAGAGATCTAGCTGTGTTGCCCTCACGTCATAATGAATCCCTTTAGCCCTCCCAGAAAGATAACTTTCCCCAAGATCGCAAATAAAGCCATGTTAGACCAAAGATCAAATCAGTGTTGATTAAGATCAACAAAACAGCAGTAGCAAATCAATACACAGGCTGCATCACTTGCTCCTGACACTGGATAAAGGGTGCAGATGATCAGAAGTTGCTGAGTGCCTGTGACTTGACACTTCATGATGTGAAGCAGCAGCGCCAAGCAATGAACACGGCTCCACTCAGATGCCAAAAATCAGGTGCTGCGAACCTTGGCCACTCTAAGTGGGACCTCGGGCTGTTTAGTCGCTATTTTCATGCCTCACTTTCAAGCTACAAGAGTAATATATGTCCTCCCAGCTCCCACTGTTCATCAAGAGAAATAACACTACTTCTCAAAATTTAAAGCATTTTAGAATTAAGCCAGGCAAATGATACCGGGTTAGAATCAGGCCAGACAAACAGAGCAATGTACCCAACACGTGCTTGCAGGGAAGCTTTTTTCTGTCAGGAGGCCCCTCCCAGGAGTGATCAGAAAAATGGAAAGGCCGTGGGATACACTGAGTCATGACCTTGTGCCTGCAATTGGCCATGCACCATATCCCAAGAGTGCCAATCAGAGCCCAGCACTCTCATAGGCCTGCTCCTGGCCCCAGCCAGCCACACCATAACTCAAAACAGAAAAACCATCCTGAATAGGTTCAGGGAAACTGTTATATAATTTAACAAGGCAGACTTACTTTTGTAATTATGTCTTCAGTATTTTAATCACTGTCTATACTACTTATTTTAAAGTACATACCTTAAAAACAAAGCCGCACGGCTATTGTCTCATCTAAAACTGATCAATTATTTCTTATAAAATATTTAGTGTGTGTTGGACTTTCTCTGAATGTCTCGTAAATGTTCATTGCTGGTATAAATGGCATTTGACTCAAACAGTGCTAACTGATTCAGGCGGTTTGTAACCGTTCCCGTGGTCTGGGCACACAGGGATGGGAAAAATCCGGAAGACAGAGGTTGACCCTATTTCCTGAGCCTCCGAGGCAGGCATCTGGGTGAATTGTATAATCAAGTGAGTGGGCTATTTGAAATTATTTTGTCTGGCCATCTCCTGCCCTGTTAAATAAAAATACTGCATTTCCATCACTTTAGCAATCAGGAGCATCTTAGTATCGCATTTTACAACATGAGCTCATGCCAGCTCTGGGCAAAGAGTACCTGCTTACCACACCAACCCCAGTAGAAACCCTCCCTACATTTTTTTCAGCGAGACTCCAGGCTTGAGGATCCTCATGCTCAACCTCAAGTCCTGCAACCACTGTAGACTTCGCAATCTAGAAGGTGGTATTTTTTTGGCAAACGCTTCTAGTTTCATGGGAAAGAAAGGAGCTGGTCAGGGCTGAGTAGTGGATAAAATGTGAGCCAGGTTGAGCTGGCTCCAGTGTGAGGTTGCATAATAGCAAAAGCTGCTTTTCAACCAAAACTAAGCGAAAGTTGTGGCTGGAGCTGAGGAATTCCAAGGGAGGGTTCAGGATGCCAGGATGCTCCCAGATGCAAAATGTGCTGTACAAATAATACCAGTCAAATAAATAATGGAGACAGCAGGACAAGTAAACGCTAACAGTAATATGGATATAACATAGACATAGCCAACACCTTCAAACACACATAAAAATAAAGCTTGACCCTTTGGTTATGGGTCTCCAAAACAGAGTGGGACCAGGACCAGCACACTTTGGAACAAGTAGAGTCACAAGAGTCCCTTGTGCCACATAAACACGCATTTTCCTGTTTTCCCATCCACTCAGTTCAGAAGTATAATCAACAGCTGTGGGGTTCTGATTCCTTTTGAGGTTTAATCCATAGAAATATCTGTTCTAAGATGTAGGAATATCAAGCAGGATCAAGCCCTAGGTGGCACAGGAAATAAACAGGGGACTGTGGCTGGGAGGAGGAAGACACTTGGAATTTTGCAAAAGAATCAGCAATCGCCTTGCTCAGGTGGCGGCCACCCTCAAAGGCACGGATCCCGAAGCGAACGCCGAGGCTGCGAGGTGGAAGCCGGCCACCGTTCCGCGCCACCTCCCAGACCGACACGTTGACACTGGGGGCTGGACCAGGCGCTGGCTGGAGATGCTCCATTTGCCCGCCAAAGGCTTTCTGGGAGCGCTGGAGCATTCCTGCTGGGGAACTAGGAGTCGGGGTAGCTGCCACCGTGCCAGGGCACCCAGAGGAGGCGGAGAGAGAAAGATATGGAGACCCTACTAGGAGGGGGCAGGTGCACGAGGCAGGGAGTGGCGCCAGCGCAGAGCCTCGGAAGGTCAGGAGTTGGGGAAAGAGCTGGCTGGAGGTCAAATATTGGGGGATCCCGGCTACAGTAAGGGCACAAACTTGTAACCCCGCACTCTGAGGCACTCACCATCCTCTAGCGCTTCGTGCACGAGCAGAAGACCAAGCAGCAGCCAAACCTTCATCTTCAGGGCAAAGGGTCGGGGCAAAGGTGCTGGGAACACCGGATCCAAGGCGCACGGACAGCACAGGGCGAGGGTGAGGGCGGGGGCGCGGGCAGGGGCGCAGGGGGTGGCGGCGGGCAAGGGGCGCCGCCTCGGGGCGGGAGCCGCGGCGGGTCGGGGCGGGCGCCTGGGACGCCACAGCTGGAGGATTCAGTTTCATGAGGAACACAGTTTTGGGAAAAACTTTTGGGATTTTTTTTTTTTTTTTTTTAAATTCTGGGTAATGTGTCCTCTCCTGCCCCCTAGCGGAGCAGTGAAGCGCAGCGCTTTTTCCTGCGAGGGGAAGAAGAGCTAAGGGCGAAACGAGGATGGCCAAATCCTCCTGTTTCTCCAAAAAGGCTTTTTTTCTCAAGTTTACCAACTCCAAGAAGGCCCAGCACAATCCTGCGGGTACCTGAGAGGGCCAGATTTAACCATAATTGTTGAAATGTCTCCCGACCAGCTCAGGCAGAGCCTAATGCTCTGTAGAAAGAGCCCCCTATTTCATTCCCAGAAGGTCTGTCCCCCGTGTTCACTGACAAGCCCCTTACCCTCAGTTGCTCTTGAGGGCTGTGCCAGGGAGCAGATCCACGCAACAGCATCAGCGCTGCCCTGCCCCCAACATCCTGCCCCTCCCCCTCCCCCTCCCCCCACACCTCTTCTGAGTTTAGGTCGGAGCTCTGGGCTTCTCAGTGTAACGTCTATTTTTTACTAGGAGGCTTCTGGGTTCTAGCGCATTCTTCCCCTCTCACCCTTCTGTGTGCTTATCATGAAGCGTGCTGAGAAGGTGATTGAGATGAAAAGGAAGAAGCGTTGCAAACCAAAATATAATTAAATGCCATTTAAATGGTGCCGTACATGCTATGAACATTGCAGAGGTTCAGAGAGATGAGTTCAGGTGAGAGGAGTGAGGGGAAACCACCGAAGGGGAAGGGTCGGGCTTGAGTTTGGAGACCAGCGGCGAGGTGGCAGGGCACAGAGGAGTGTGTCCTCTCCGTTGTTTGGCCATCCCCCCCCACTCCGGGTTGGGGAGAGCATGGGCTAAGGAGCAAAGCAGAAACGGGCCAAAGCAGAAACGGGCTCAGCCGCTTTCCCTGACCAGATTGGAAGGGCAGGCTCACCGTGGGAGTCACGTGGGAAATGACACCGAACCTACAGCCTCTCTGCAGAGAGCCGTCATAGTTTTCTGAGCTTGCAGACTCATAAGATCAAAGCAGTTTGCAGGTACGGGCAGGCCAGTGCACTTCCCCAAGTGGAAAGCAGGGCCTTGCTTCCAGGCTGGTTCATGTAAATGTTCCAAGCAAAAGCCAGCATGATGGGAAAGAACAGGAACCCACAGGAAGAAGTGCTGCAGCATATAACAAACCAGTGCTTAGCAGCCACTTCATGCCTGCAGAATCAAGAATTCTGTCTTCCACAGCCAGCTCTGGTCCTAGCTTCACCATTCCTAGTTTTGCAGGGGACAGAACAGTTGCCTAGGAGTATGGAAGTGCAAGGCTCAAGTCCTGTCTCTGCCACTGGTTCTCAACAACTCCCCAAACTCACCTGTGCTCCCTAGGTGTTTATTATGGGTTTGTTGTTATGGATGCAAAGGTTAAGACATCATTCCTAGTGTTGAGGAGTGGACACTGGCCTGGAGACAAGCATTTAAACTAGTCACACTCACGTTCTAGGGAGCATTCCAAGCAAACAGCTCCAGGAGCACGCACAAGAGTGACTGAATCTGCCTGCGCTGCTCAGCACTGAGATCCCTTCTCATTCTGTCACTCTGGGCTTCATCGCTCCTCACAGTCACCAGGTCCTGCGTGGTCTGTCTGTCCCTCTTTGCCACCATCCCTGGCCGCACTGCCCAGGCTCCCACTGTTATCTCTCAGGATGGGGGTATGGCCACAGCCCCCTCATGGGTCTGTCTCCCCGCCCCTCCTTCTTGTGCCTCAACCCACTTTTCCCAGCAATTAGGTCTGTCTTCCAATGAAACTTTAAAATATCTAACCCATTGTAAAGTGTGCAAAGATCCCCCAGCAAGGCCCAGACTCCAGAGTTCACGGCCCCTGGGTGGAATCTCAATTATGCTTGTTCAGCTTCTATTTCTTTTTTACTATTTTGGATGAGCACCTTATCACACTGGCCTATTTTTGAACATTCAGTTCTTTTCATTATTGTCTTAGGAGAATCTTAGTATATTCTGGCTGATAAGCTCGTGGGTGTGACACGTACGGTAAGCATTTCCTTCCCATCTTGCTCCAGTCTTGGTTTTGCCAGCGATGTGTTCCTTCACGCAATTACAAGTGCTTATCTAATTATGGCTTTTTATTAAATTTCCTTCATGGCTTCTGAGTTGTATGCTCCCTTTGGTAGGCCTTCCCTGCCTCAGATTATAAAACTATTTTCTATTTGCATCTCAAACTTTCATAATTTTGTTGTTCATGTTTAGCCTTTAAATACATCTTTATATATATGAGTACATTTTTTTGGTATCACAGTAAACATCTAATTTTATTATCTGGTTTGATGGTCACTTTCACACTGTCTGTTGCCAAGGGATTGGTCCTTTCTCTATCTTTTTGAATTGACTTTCAGTGCATACTACATTGCATATGTGGATGGGTCTATTTGTGTCTATCTTGTGGTATTGATCTCTTTATCTATCCCCATGGAAACGCCACGCTGCATTAACTGGTACCGATTTATGGTACATTTCATTATCTGTCTGGGCGAGGGTGCCTCCTCCACTGTTCTTCTGTTGGTCATCATTGTAAATTTCCTTTTCCAGATGAAGTTTGGAATCAGCTTGTCAGTCTCCTTAAAAGCCACACTATGTTTTGGTTGCGATTGCATTGAATTTGTGTGTTTGTTGAAGACTGGACGTATTTATAATATTGAGTCTTCCCATCCAAGAAAGTTATGTTATATATCTTTGTGTTTAGTCTAGTCTACTTGTATGTTCCCATTATATTTTATAATTGGTAAATGCTGGTATTAGGACAACAATTTTGGAGTTCTGCATTTCCAAGCCTCTTTTATGTCAAATACACGTTAGCTAAATTTAGGCTACATGAATATGGATGTCGTGTGTGTACATATAGACACATGCATATAGTTCTGTATAGTTATATATTTTCCCTATGTATGTCTTCCTTGTTACTTGTTGGGCTTATTTCTTATTTTTGCCAGATTACTTATTTGTTTTGCTATGAATGACATTTTTCCCATTACACTTTCACATTGGGTCAGTGATATATAGAAAATAATTTTAGAATTTTACTTCCCAAGCCTCCTCTATATCATGTACACTTCAGCTAAATTTAGGTATCGAAACTATCCTAGGTCTGTGTTATGAGCTGAATTGTTGCCCCCTGAATTCAATTTAAATGATGAAGTCCCGACCTCCGGGATGTGACCACATTTGGAACTTGGCTCTTTAAGGAGGTGATTAAGTTAAAGTGAGGTTATGAGAGAGGGCCCTAATCCAACCTGACTGGTGTCCCTGGAAGTAAGAAGAGGACACTTGGTCATGGACACAGGCCCAGTGGGAAAGTCTTGTGAAGGGTCAGGGAAAAACTGACCACCTACAAACCAAGGACAGAAGCTGCAAAAGACACAACCCTGCTGACAACTGAACCTTGGACTTCCGGCTTCCAGAACTGTGAGAGCACAGTTCTGTTGCTCAGTCCTTGCTGCCCGAAGGCCGTGGTGCGGCGGCCCTGCAGGGCGCTCCCAGTCAGCTAGGATGGGAGCAAGGGTGACGAGGAACGCAGGGACTTCCCAAGGCTGAAACGGCCTAGATTCGTGATGTCTCTGAATTTGACAAATAACACTGCCAACTCGTATTTTTTGTAGGTTCTATTTCCTTGTGAAACCCCATTTGCTTTGTCTCTAGGGTGAGAAAGAATTTTATTATTAGAATCTCTGTTTATGTTGATCTAGTCCATTCTTTCTCCAACTATTGCTATAATATTGGCCAGTTAAAATACGCCTTGTCTTACAGGCCAAAGTCAAGTACAACTTGAAGCCTAGATTCCTAAAGTATGACTAATGTTTGTATGTTTGTATCTTTATTAAATTTATTGGGGTGACATTGATACATAAAATTACATAGGTTTCAAGCGTACAATTCTATGATCCATCGTCTGTGTATTGCATTGTGTATTTACCACCCCAGACCAAATCTTCTACCACCATGTAACTGACCCATTGATGCTCTACTGCCCTGCATCCCCCTCCCCTCTGGTGACCACCATCCTGTCATCCATGTAGTTTTTAGATGATGTCTTGGGTTTTTAGATAAATGATCATATTACCTGCAAAACCCGCGTTTTCTTTATTAACAGTTGCCTGTCCACTCCCTCCACCCATTCCTGCGTTAATCAGCATTTGGTGTGTGTGACCCACTGACCGTTGGACCTCAAGGAGCACAGAGTGGCTCGGGGATGGCTCTGGCCAGGGGTCTGAGCTTCCCTGAATCAACAGCTCTTTCCTGATACAGAAAGGGAGGAGGCTGAAGAAACAGAAAGAGCCTTTTGAATCCAGTGTCCAGGGAACCACTGTCACCCTCAAGAGGATACTGCATCATCTGAATGACCGTGCATTGCTGCCTTCCTCTGAAGAACACAGCCAGCAGTCCTGGGCAGTGCCGTAGCCAGCGCAGAGTCGGAGAGGAGCGTGGCGGAGGGGAGGAACAGAAGTCAGGAAATAGAAGCGAGAGAGAAGTGAGCGTGACCCCGGGGTGCAAGCAGATGCCCCTGCCGATGTAGGTCTATAAAACGCATAATTTCCTTCGCTGTTCTTCAGAAGCACGAGTTGCTACGCAGTGAGTCTCTGGTGAATGGTCAGCAGCAGCAGCAGCAGCAGCCCTGATGGCTACCAGTGCTTCCGCCACGGTCTCCCCGTTCGTGAGTTATTTTACGTGTAGCACTGTCCCTAAATCTTTTAACAAATGGTAGTGAAAACTACTCTGTCTTGAAAAACCATCCTACTCCTCGGCTCCTTTACCTTTTGATCCCCCTTCAAAGTGGTGAATGAGATCAGGAACTTGTTAGGTAAGCCGAAAAAGAAAAAAGAAGCCACCTATATTGTGGGAACCTCCTCCCTACCATCCCCAACACCCCTTTCCAACCTGTCTTAGTTAACTGCAGAAATACAACCAATATTTTTTAAATTAATGTTTCAACATTTTAGCTGGCACTAACTACAGTTGTTTTAAACACTCTCATTCTAACAGAAACGCCAGACATTTCTGGAGTTCCCAGGCCCGGTCATCAGGGACACCGTAGGGCGGGGGCCTCAGAACTACTTGGTCTCCTTAAAATAGTTGGGGCGAAAGAGATGACTCTCCTGGCACCAGGAGACAGCGTACTATAAAGGTGCGTTACCTGCCCGTTAGTTGTAAGAACCTCTGAGGCTTGGGAAAGAAAGAGGGCCAACTTGAAGCTAAGGAGTAAATGACTTAAAACCAACATCCTCTCCTTCCTTTGCTTTTTCTTAACAGTGTCCCTCGTTCCTGCTTCAAACATCCTTGTCTGTTTGCTTTTCCTGCTTATGGGCTTTCAATGCTCCTTTTTTGAAAAGCATCTTCTATTAGTCATTGACAACTTAATGCTAACTTAAGTCAATGTTTCAGTTCCAAGAACACTGGACTGTGGGTCTGATTTCTACCAAGGCGATGAAACCCTTGCCGTTTGCGTGGGGAAATGTCTGGCACTTGTGAACAGATGGGAAAGATAATGGAGACCCGATGGCTCAGCCATTGGGAAACCCCAGTACCTGCACCACGAGACCGCGGTAGTGTGCATGGATCAAAGACCCAGAGCTCAGAAACAACATTCTTCCGTGTGGTGGAACAATGAGCGCACCCTGAGCTGTGTAACATTCCTGGGTAGCTAGTGCAGCCAGTCTTGTGTTTTCCTCTTCATGTTGACAGCTCCGGTCTCAGCAGAGAGTCACGAGGGCCCTTTCACCAGGATTTACGGCATCTGAAATCTCTGGTATCTAAAAGTATTTAAGAGTTGGCTCTGAATCTGTTACTAAACTGGTTCAAGTAAGTAAATCAGCTATGAGCTGAATTTATTTTGGGGTAGTTTCCCCCATACTTTGACCCTGCTTTGAGATAATGTGATCATGGGTGAGTTTGTATGCCTAAGAGAATTTTTTGAGATGTTTTTATGGGATGAATGAAATGAATCACTCTGTCCACACAGACGGATGGGGACTTGCCAGCACAATCAGACCTCCATGGGCCTTAGCCTGGAAAGGAAGCCTCTCTGTGGCTGTGTTTAAAGAACACGAAGGCGTCCCATCTCCGGGGGTTCCTTGTTAGACCCAACACAGCTCCTGGGACATCACTTCTTTTCATACAATCACACAGCACCAGAGCAGAGGTGGGCCATGAAAACCTAGTAGCGATCCTAATTAACAATTAGACAGATGAGGTCTTAGGCTCCTACTTGGGAAATACTTCACTGTTTCAGCTTGGTTTTCAGTGCTGGCTTCCTTGATATTAAAGTTTTAAAATTCAATCCAGTGTTCCCTCCAGTTCACTAGAATTGATAGGAATTCAGTGTATATATGTACATAAAGACATTCCAAAATCAAACATGCTGCTTCGAGGGGTCTGTGACTTTAAATAACGTGAGCCATGTCGGAGAACTCTTTGATTCCTCCTTCCCAGAGGGGAAATAAAGAGTGAAGGTGGTAGATATTTACTCACCGTACGTAAAACTGTTTCCTAGTTACACACAACTGATTACCCGTTATCACAGGCTACAATTTGGTTGGGAACATACTAGGGAGCTTCTCACGGACAGAAGCGATTATGGACCAAAGAGACCGGTCCATTCAGTGGCGGTCGAAGTGGCGGGACCTTGGACTTGTGTGGTCCTGGGGTGGTATGCGTCCATGTTTTTTGGACTGTGCCCCGAGGGTTGAGGATATGTGACACATCTCTTTTACCTTCTCGGACTTGGTTAGTCATAGGCTAACCAGCTGAGTATCCTTAACCATAAAATTTTTTCAACTTAGCTTGTGCTGTATTTCTGAGCTTTAAAGTTTCCCAAATGAAAGAAGCAGTTTAAATGAGGTTTGTGCAAAATGTATACTTCGGTACGTGTGATACACAGGCATATGACACTATTTTACAAGTTGTATTAAAATTTATTTAAAAAATACATGGTCACATTAGAAAGCCTATTTTACAGTGGTAAAGCAGCAATAGTTTTTATTTATTACAAATTCTAAAAAATAATCCAACTTTATAAGTAAAAAGGAACATTGATTATCATTAAAAACATTTAAATGTAAAATTACCTACTAAACAAAACATGTTTACATTCGCGCAAGTCCAATGTCTCTGTCGGTTTTTACAGGCAGGATTCCCGTAGGGTTTTGGGCTCCATTGAACAGTTTCTATTGAGTACAGTAACAGAATAAAGCAGTCAGACAACTGGGCGCCCCTAGTGGACACCAAGGGTGAAGAGCCTGTCAACCAGGCAAGGGCCAGGGACACGGCCCTGTCGGTGGTGATACGAGGTTCCTTCCCCCTCAAGGCTGTCAGTGGGGTGACAGGGATGGTTGGTAAGCCAGGCCCCTTGGTGCCGGTTCCAGGGGGCAGCCATCCCTTCCAGGAGACCCAGAGCTTCGTTTGTCCTCACCATTCACCTTGGTGGACTCATGGGACATTTGGAACCGACGTTAAGGACCCCAAATTACCTTATTGCATGTGAAGGCTTTTACTTCATATCCTCCCCTGATACCTTAAGACCCCACCCAACAGGGGTAGCTACGGATGCTCGCCCTTTGCAGGCTGCCCGACCCTGGAACCAGCACAGGGTCCTGGTTGATGACCCCCACGGGGCCCCCGTGGTCAGCGAAAGCTTCTGGAGGCCAGAGACTGTGGCAGTGGCTTCGGTCGTAGTGAATAAAAGCTAAGTGTAGTGCTCCCAGCAAATAAGGTTGCCAGCTGGGTTAAGCCATAACAAAATGCCTTTGAAATCAGTACGACTAGACTGTGTACAAACAAACAATAATGAATGTTACAAAAACCAACAACCAAACCAACAACCACAACAGTAACAGCGACAGCCTCTCAAAACCCAGAAAACAGAAAGCCATTAAAACGTGTTTAAACATGATTACACAAGGAGGGAAGATAGACAGTGGAACCACAAGTCAAGCGGCCTTACTTCCCAACCCACGTTGGAAACCGACCTGGGCTGCTGTTCGCCACTACACGAACTTTTTCCCTTGACATTTTAGGACGTTAGAGATATTTTAGAGAGCGTTGAGTAGAACATATACAGAGAAGGCACTTTTTTGCTTTGGCACTAGTACTAGTAAAGTGAAACAGTTCATCTCTCCCGCCCCAAATTCACACTAATCGTGGGGATTTCAATACTCCATGATGTGCGATCTAATCCTTTAAAATTCAGTGGAAATTGTATTTTGGGTGTTCAGTTGAAGCCCCCCAGCAGAAATCAGGCAGAGAACATGGTGAGTGAAATAATTCTGAAATATTTTTTATCAACTATGATTGATAATAGTAAAGTATTATATATATATATATATATATCAACATTAGTTTTGCTTTAATGTATATATCCCAAATGAGGTTTTAGTCTTAATTTTCCTGATATCTATGTTTTGGAAAATGTGAATATGTAATAATCTATAAACTCAAATATAAGTTTTCTCATAAATAATTTTTAAACTTGAATTTGCATACTACCTTGTTAAATCTAGGGTAGGATAGCTTTCATATAGTTACTCACAAACCATCTCCTCTTTTAAAAGAGCATCAAATAAAAGTGCTATTATAAGAAGTTTCTCACTAAAAATGTTATAAAAACATATTTCCTAGTACAAAAGAAGTAATTTAAGCCATTGTTATGCAATCACAAGGATGAGAATATGTTTATGTATTTTTTAATTTCTGGAGAGAACTTTATATATGTGTCATTAATTTAAAAAAAACATTTGGGTATTCCTAAGAAAGTAAAAGCAATGTTTTGTTCCAAAGGTTAAGAATTCCAGGATGGGAACAGGGAAGTGGTACCCAAGTGGGTAGTACTGGCTTTTTCTGGACAGGCTGAGGCAGAGAGGCCGAGAAGGCGGCAGAGACAAGTCATCAGGACCCCCGAATGTCCCCAACCCCACTTTAGATTAGAAAGCACCTGTTACAATGTACTAGAGTTTAGTGATTTCATATTAGAAACATTATAAATACAGCTTTCTTGAAGATTCTATCTATAGAAAATATCATATATGTAAAATCACTATGCATTTCAAAATACATTAAAACCTAAAAATTTTATATAAGTGTACCTTTCAATACAAAACACTGTATTATCTCTACAACAGCTGGGTTTTTTTTTTTAAATCCACACAATGGTATTATTCCAAAGCTCATCTTAAACCCATCCGACTTTTACACTGACAGATGAAATACACAGACATACACAGACATATATATATATAATATATACACACTCACATAGACAGACATTTGAGTCTTCACAGAGAAAAAGCAGTCACTGGCAGCATCTTTTCATAGATTTGTGTTTGCAAAGTGTTTCAATGTGGAAAAATACCTTTTCAACTAAACTCTGCTCCTAACTGAACACAGTGGGCATAATAATTTTAGCTGCCTGTCACATTCTAAACGAGTCTCTTGATTTTGTTACGATAAGAGAGTTAAGTATGCATGTATGAAATTCCTCAAGTTCCCCGGTGAAGGGCCTATTGTAGACTGACAATGGAATAAACGCAGGCCTTAGGGCGCAGCTCTGACAGCCAGGACTCAGGAGCATGCCTGCAGCCCTTACTCACGTCCTTCACTCCCTGCCTGCCTAACTCTTCCTCTCCAGGGAGACAAGCAGCTTGGGAGAGACTGCTGGGCCTCGGACGTTATCATGTACCCCCGGAGCTTGTGGAATGTCAGTTCTGAGTTCTATGTCAGGGATGCTAAGACTCTAGCAGCCAGAGAACCAGGCTTTCTACCTGTTTGTTTGATGTTTAATCACTATAAACTCTTGGTTAGACCATTCAATTGCAACTTGCTTCTTAATGCAGCAATAAAATAGCAGATCTCTTGGAAGAGCTGACAGAAATGTTTTCCTTGTTTTGGGATTAAGCTGGTCAACCGGTGTGCTTGGCAACACTTGTCCTGGGAATGTAACCCGTGTTCACCTAAGTGCTGAGCCTCCCACTTCATCCAGTGGACCATTTAAGGATTTGTAACAAATGTATAATCCATGAGAAGCAAATCACACTGCAGACAAGTAGTCCACTATTAGGGAACCCTACAAAGTAACACACAGTAATTAGTAGAATCTTACATCTAAAAATGAGTTATTTAGTTGTGTAAAGGTTGCTGTGTTTCTACAGCTTCCATTTGGTTAATTCTTTAGCTTAGAGTTTTATAGAATCATGTATTTAACCACGATATTTTATTCCCCAACCACTGATGGGTTATCATAGAATACTGGAGCTCATATGAATAGCTTTAGTGTGGCCATTTAAAAATAAATGAGATTATAAGTGCTAAACTATTATGGAATGAAGGATGAAAAACATCCCTAAATGTTTGCAAAAGAAACAGTCAAATTAGATCTAAACCTCGTGAACTGAGCCAAATGCCCTTTAATATCTGAATAGGCACTTGAAAATTAGAACAAGGAAATTTTCCCTTCTCATATCCCTTACTTTTTTCTGCTTTTGCAAGTAGTAAAGGTAGAATTTGCAACTGTAACCCCTCATATCTTGGACAAGACAAAATGAGAATCGAAACGGAAGAGTGAATTCTTTGTCTGACAAGGTTAAAGACCCTGAACTGTGATTGGTTAGTAAGTAGTGGAAAAAGTATGACTCACCCCACCAGCTGCTTGATGTGGAGACTCTACTGGCTGATTTTAAGTGACTTTCAAAACAAGGATGCTTGGTAGCTACTTTTCCAAGCATGTGTCTAACTCTGATTTTCCAACACATCCTCACCATTGCTACTTATGCCAGCACGGGGACCACATTCTAGCATAAAGGGTTTCGAGGACATCACACTCCCTGCCTCAGCTCCTGACTGGGGGGGAGGGGGCATGTCACTCAAAGGCCTCAGATCAAAGGACCACTGCACTCAGAAAAGACAGCAGTTCCAAGGGGCGCCCCCTGGTGACACAGAAGGTCACACCTCCCTGTGTAGCAAGGCAGCTGCAAACACTCCTACCGGCTCAAGTTTTAGGAAACTGCCACACCTCGCAGAAGAAAACTCTGTACTAAACTCACTGTTGGCTTTATAAGTTATAGAAAAAGGCTCATTTCTTATCCCCTCCTGTTACTCCTGACCAATGACAGACACCCAGGTGAGTAACTGCATGTGTAGCATGCTCTAAGTGGACATTAATGGAATCTAATGAGGAGCAAGTTATTTCCCTAGCAACACCAAGCACACGCAAAACACTTGTCTATGTGGTGATTACCTGCATTTCAGTATGTGCAGTCTATGACACCAGTTCAAGACAAACACTGGAAAAATGTAATGCAATAATAGCAAAATACAGACAACTTTTAACATTTGTATTCCCTGACACGCATACACACACATACATTATTTGGGAGATACTCAGCACTAGGAGAGAGCTCAGGTTTCCCCAGGCACATAATTCGTTACCTGAGGAGGTGCTGTCCAGGTGAGTATAAATTAGGGGGAGCTATGTCTGCAGCAGGCCCATGCATGACAAGCCAGCATGGCGCTGCCGCCCTGTCCGGGTTCCTCAGTGTGGGGTGTGCACGTTAAGACTGTGGACTCTGCTCCAGCCAGCACTAGCACTCACTCGTCTTCTCAGTGAGTACGAAAGGTAAACTGAGGTTTCTCTGGTGGTGGTCATGTGCCTGGAAGGCGGACTTCTCTCCCGTGGCTGCATTGATGGTGTCTGAATACGAGTCTTCATCAGCATCTTCATCCCTTGGATTGCGTTCCAGGCTGTGTCTAATGCCGTAAGTGAAGTAAATCAGGAAACCTTTCGGAGAACAGAAGGGCAGCGTGTTAGGCGGGTCAGAGGATCACTGCTGGGACAGGAGGGCTCTCTGCCGTCTCCTCTGTGCTGCTTCGGAAGCATTCGGTGCAAGTGCAGCACCCCCCACGGAAGGGCCCTGCCCAGTGTTTTCCCGGGGGGAATGCACATCTCCACTTTCAACACCCAATCTTTACAGAATGGAGGGTTCTCTCAGTAAGTGCTTTTCAGGTGCTTATGTAGGAAAAATATATTTATTTTCTCAAAACTCCACGCTACACTTCAAACAAAAGGATATATGGGGCAAATTCTCACTTTACACCCCAAACACATGGGGTGAATTATTAGGGTTGCCGTCAGCTATTCTGGAACACACGCCCTGTGCAAACCACGGGGATGCGGGTGTCCCGTACACAAGTTACTGTCCCCAGGACAGGCCGGATCACTGGGTCCAAAGCAACCGTTTGCTGACAGCCGTGCTGATGGATTAGGAAGAAAGGTTTTAAGTGCCCTTACAGAATAGTTTATTACTAATTCATATAGGGGCATTTTGCTGGGTTTTAGTTATTTTTAAAGATTGGTTGAGAGTTGTGTAAGGTGCATTCCAGTTTTCCCCTTTAAAGATAATGGGAAGCAGGTTTCCGATGAGCATTTCGGCATGTCTAATCGTCAGGAATGATTCTGGTTCCTCTCCAGGTCTCAGAGGTTTGAAGACCCAGATGCCTGCTCTCAAATGAAGGCACTACCGCCGCCCTGTTACAAAGAACCTGAGGCGCAAAGCCAGGGAGGTTACTTATTCTAGGTCATCCAGCTCATCAGTGGTGGAGCTGGATTCAAATACAGAGAATCTGGCTCTGTAATTATTGCTTTGATCCAAGACAAAGTATGTTAAGCCACAGTGAGCTGTGATTTGAGGAAAGAAGCAGTGGTTTTTGGAAAGGCAGGAACTGTGGAGAAGTCTCCACCAGATTAGAAAGAGCCGCTTCTGGGCCTCGAGCCGGGGAGTGAGCTTTCCAGTCCTGGGCCATGGGGATGTGGCCTCAGCTTCCTGGCAGCACCTGGGGAGGTGGCAGGACCCCAAGGACCCTGAGGGCACAGCCCACTGGCCGGTGATTCCTTATAGGATCCTGTCCCTAAAGCAACAGGGCCACCCACCAGATGGAGCCATCTGGACAGAAGGAGAGAACAGCCCAGTGTAGCCTGTGTGGATGGATGACCTTTAACCCAAGGTGACCCCCCCTCACACACACAACTCCTTGGCACTGTGTAAGAGTCCCCAGATATAGGCAAAATGCCAGTGTGGGTGTGAGGGGAGGGGTAAAACGGACTGAAGTTCATTCTCCTATCAACTCAACTGGGTTTGTGGCTTAAAATTAAATGTACGTTACTGTAATTGACAGCCAAACACCTACACACGTACACACACGTGAGTCACATTTGCTCTTCCCAAGCCAACGGAAGGGCTGTTCAAAAAGCATGAACCAAACTCCTCAGGCCACCGAGACCCATGCAAGTTCAGCTCTTATTTCTCACTATTTTGCCTCACATTTTTAAGTTACTTGGTGCTCATTGCTTGAGTTGCAACACACTTCAACTCTTAATTTCTAACGCAGTTACGCAGAGGACACTGGAGAAGTCAAAATGAAAAACAAGGTGGTTTACAGATAAACAAGCTCACTCATGGGAAGGTTAAATTCCCCCCAAGGCTCTAATAATAACAACAAATTTAGTATTAGAAAAGAGGGTTTTTTTTGTTTTTGTTTTTGTTTTTGTTTTGCTATTAGCTCATTCAAAATGTCTCCAAAAACCCACCAGCACACTAGAAAGAAAGAGCTTTGGGATTAGACACTGGCTGCCCTGTGTCAGCGAGATCCTTCGACATTCTGGGGCTTCATTTCCTCATCCAACAAGTTGGAGAAAAGTGAACCTACAGGGTTCCACAGAGTTACTGGGAGGTTTGAATTTTAAAAAGGCATCCAAAAGCATGTGGAAAAGTAAGCACTGAGATGTTCTCACACTTGGAAAAGGGGGATGTGGGGGGAAAAAAGACCTTTATTTCTGGGAAGGGGGAAGGGATGTGTGTCTTCCACCACAGTGCACGAAATCTGAGAAAGCCAAAGTTGAGAAAGTGAAAATACTGAAAGACATACCGAGTGCCATCCAAATGCTGAATCGGATCCAAGTCACCGCACTCAGCTGGACCATCAGGTAAATGTTCACCAGGATGCTGAACGCTGGCAGGAATGGCAAGAATGGAACCTAAGGGGGAAAGTATCTTCTTAAACATACTCAGAATTCGAAAGCACATTCCCCAACTTATTCAACGTGGTGATCATTAATTTGACATCCTATACATTTTCTTTCTGTATCTATGAGTTTATAGTCTTATGCAAAGGACAACCTGAACAAAAGCCACTCTTCCAAAGAATACTACGGCGAGTGTCACATTTTGCATTATTTACTGTGGCCCAAAGCAACAGAGGATTTATGCGGCATGCAAACACCTGCAGCATCACCAAGGAGCAACTGGCTTTAAGGGTTCGTTTCATTCAGGTTCACAGGTGTGGTTTGGGCATCCACCGGCAATGCCTCCATGACTGCGGATACACACAGCGTCTCTGGGGACACTCTCTCCCAGCTGAAACCTGCTCTGAGTTCTAATGTGACAGGTCAATTTCCTGTGCAGTGGGTGGGTTTTTGGTGGGAATAACCTTCCTGAGAGGGTCCTGACTTTCTAAAATAAAATATTCTAACGATGCCTTTGCCACTGTAGATTCTTTGACAAGACATGTGTGTGCTATTACATATAACACCACAATAGGGACATCCTCGAGTTTTTGAAAAGGGCAGCCACACAGCCAACGCCGGAAGAGAACTTGCGACAGAAAGGAGTATCTCAAAGAAATGGGACACTCTTGTTCATTGGTTAACTTCAGAAATGCTTAAAAAAAAAAACATGAAAACTGACGTCGGAGGGAACACATGCCCCATGTTTAGCGTCTCTGACCCGTGTGACACGAACCATGAAGGCGACTCGGTGCTGATTCTGGGGCTGCCTCCAGATGGCGAGGACGACGGCGACGAAGAGCAGCACGAACAGCACGAGGAGAGCGAGGCTCCAGGCCTCCAGCGCAGCGATGGCCTGGACCCCGTAGGTGGTCAGAATGCTCAGGCCCAACACCAGACAGGCTGCGGAGGAGACACGCACGCGACAAGAAGTCAGCACCCACGCTCCACTCGGGTGCCTCCGTCCCCACAGTCGGTTGCGATAAGACTCGAAGTCCTTTGCATGTCTACTTTGCCAGACACTCAGATTCTCCCTTTTCAGGATGGGCAGACATGGCTGATCCCACTGACTTAGGGAACGCTGCTTGCTTACTCAGACCATCTACTCTTAGGAAGTCAACCTCCCTCGGGCACGACCCTCTTGCTGTCCCTGCCCCTGTGCCACCTGGGTCCTCATCTGCTACTGTCTCAGACTGTAGCACCTGGACTGATGGGCCACTGTCAGGGGTCGGCATCCCCCGCTTTTCAAACGGGGAATGGTAAGGCTGTCCATGTTCAGCCGTTGTAAACACATAAAATGACCTGCATCTTTTCTCCCTGTTTCTGAGAGGGACATCGCCACCCACCAACCCTACCTCTGATCATCAGGTATGCGTTAGGGGCCCCACCACTGTGCTCTCAGAGAAATGTGCACTTCCCCTAGCTTACCACCAACCATCCCGTATTATAAAGCCCAGGGAGTGCAAGGGCCAGCTCTCTTGGCATTCAAAGTGCCAGCAGAGTTCCTGGCACACAGATGATGCTCAATAAATGTCTCTGAGAATGTGAGATTACGTAACTGTGGCTGGGCAGACGGCTTTGTCTATGTCGCCTCCCAGCCTCCTGGGGTCCCAGTTCTGTGATTGGCAGGTGTACTTGGCTGGATGTTTTTACACAGGGAGCTCCTTAACATGTACCAACATGTAATGAAATGTAACAACTATCTACTCCAGACACTCTCACCTTATGAATTTCTTCCTGTCTTCTTCATGTACCAAAATATGATACACTTCTGCTGCTAATATAAAAGTCTAGTGGCCTGCTAGGTGGACACTTCAGGGCCCCAGGGAGTTGCTAACCTACTCTAGGATGACGGGAGGCCTTTTGTCCTGTCTCACATCCCACCTGCTCCACCCACACACACGCCTGCCAGGGCTTTGTAACGCCACAGGGATGAGGACTTACCAAGGAATACCACCAGGAAGCTCACGAGAGAACCTGACTGCTGTGTGGGCAGAGCCGAGGGGCTGAAGAGGGCGGACAGGCTGAAACCCTGTCCCTGCAGCATGGTGACCTGGGATGCACTTTCTGACTCCGCAGTGGCACACGGTTCCAGAGCTTCTTTCTCGGGAGCGTATTTGGGCTGCTCGTACGATAAGCCAGGCTGGTACCTGTCCCCAAATAAAGGTTGGTGTCTTGATTCTCAAAGAGACAGTCAGCCTCAATGAAAAGAGCTCCAGAAACTCTTGGTGAGACATCACATAGTGTCACAGCTCGGGCAATAAGCCGACACTCCTCGTGGGTCCAGCCCCAGAGCGTGTGAGTCCGACCACCACCCTGCTCCACAGGACATCTGCTGCAACTCTGAGCTCCCTCTGGTGGCCGTTTCATTAGAAACGTTATATATGCCACGCAGAGGAGTCACATTTTTAAAAAGTGAGGCAACTGTGATAACAGGATGATTATTCTAAACATACCTATGTCCCAAGGAAATGTTCCCGAAAACAGCCCAGAAACTCTGGTTAAGCATCAGTGACAAAATAAGACTCTTCAGTTTGGTATTCAAAGGCCTCATCACAACCTACCTGTCTGGTCTCATCTCCTTGAACTTGCCTACCTGAGTCCTCTGGTTTCAGCCCAACTAGCTCACCCAGCCATCCAGCCGCCTCCCAACCCCGCACATGCCGTTCTCCTTCATTACTTCTCCCCATCCCCCACGGCCTGTGTCGGCACGTCGGCCCGCCTCCCTCCCGCCATCTGCCCCAGGCTGCCCGGTGCAGCCCCTTCCCTCTGCACAGTTCACACAAACGTGCAAGGGTGTCAGTTCTTCCTGTCTACGCATACGCTACACACTCCCATTTACTCATATCTCCTTTGGTTTCTTTATTCAGTCTTATGACTGTCTGAGTGCAGGTCTTCTACCTACTCGGTCAAATTTATCCCCAGGTATTTTATTGTTCTGATGCAATAATAAGTGGGACAGTTTTCTTCATTTCCCTTTCTCATAGTTCATTACTGGTGTGTAAAAATGCAACTGATTTCTGAGTATTTATTTTGTGTCCTGCTACTTCACTGAATTTGTCAGGTCTAGGAGACTTTCGGTGGAACCTTGAGGGTCCTCTCTGTGTGAAATCTAAAGAACGACATAAACAAAAGAACAAACAGAGACAGACTAATGGGTACGAGGAACACACTGGTGGTTGCCAGAGGGGAGGGGGCCTAGGGGTTTGGAGGAAAAGGTGAAGGGATTGAGAAATACAGATTTGTGGTTACAAAATAGTCACAGGGTTATAAAGTACAGCACAGGAAATACAGTCAATGATATTATAATAACTGTGTTGGGTGTGCCAGTTGGGTACTGGAAATATCATACACTTTGTAAAGTGTATGATATCTAACCACTATGCTGGACACCTGAAACTAATACAAAATAATACTGAATGTAAACTATACTTGAAAAAATTAAAAAAAATTAAAAGTAACATCTGTCCTCCATCTAAAGGAGAAATATGTTCACTGGAAAAAAACTTACCCAAAAGTACACAAGAAAATTAAAACCACTGCCCAGCATTAATCGCAGCTAGTATTTTGGCACAATATCAGCCAGGCATAAATGCATATATGTTTTACATAAGCAAAAATGATTTCTTTATGTAAATTTATTTAAATAAATTCATGTGCTATATAGACCTTTACATCCTAAAATGGATACATTTCTCCAAATAATTAAGTCTCATTTTATTTGTTGTAGAATGGTCCACTAAATAAATGTACCCTCATTGATTTAACCATTCTCATTGCTGTTCGGGTTAGTTCAAATTTTCACTAATGTCAATTATCTTCTCCATGAATGTCCTTTACTTATATCTGGGTATGCCTCAATGATTAAGTCTTTAGTATAAAATCTTAGCAGTTGAATTCTTGGGGCAAAAAGTATAGTATTTTCAATTGTTTTTACATATTACGAGAACCTGCCCTTCACAGAGAATTGGGACAGCCTCTTGCTAATTATCAATTGTATTTGATTCTTTGCTAAGGACCAAGTATGGATCTATACTTTCTACTGATGTTTCTATGCCCACGACCCCTCACCTCTGAGACTGCACACTCCCAGAGAGCATGACGGCGGCCCTGGCTCTACCTCCTGGGCTGCAGCTGGACCCACCCCCTGCAGAGCCGTCTTGCCATGAGACCACGCACCTGAGGATGAGAACGCAGGCGGCCACCAGAGAGTAGGCCAGCAGCGTGCCGATGGACATCATGTCCACCAGGGCCTTCAGGTCAAAGAGAAACGCCATCACAGCTGTGGGGAACAAAAGGACGGTGAAGAAAACGGCCTGTGATCAAGCTCCGTGCGGCCGATAAAGTTCCAGCCCGGGACTACTGACTGACTTCCTGTTTGTTTCTGTTTTGTTTCAGTTCAAGTATAGAAAACTGTATTTCTCACATTAATAAGATGTTCTTTAGATCATACAAACTGCTAACAAAACTTCAAAACCCCTCAGCTGTCAGATTGGTAACTACTGCTTTGATTATTAAAAACTTTGATTACTTAAAGAAATATTGGCTTGGCAAAAATTGAAAATATTACTCCTCTCTTATGATGTTTCAGAAGAAAAATAGTGCTAAGAAATATTGGCTAGGTCCTGTTTTAAGATCATAAAAATCTTCAAATAAGAGAGCTTTCAATAGGATGATATTTAATCATAGTGATTTCCATTTTCATTTTGAGGTATACATAATATAAAATTGTATCAGCTAAATTCTGCTCCTATTAAAACCACTCACTCCAGTCAGACTGACTAGATTTGAGAGCTCACTCTATGGTCCTCACCCAAATCCCAGGATGTTAACGGGCAAAATATACTTCACGTAGCAGAACAGTTAACTGGCAGTCAGCAATATTTTTCTCCATTGAAACATCAAAATAGTGCTAATATTAACTTGAATTTACCACTCAGCCCTCCCCAACTTAGTAAGCAGATACTACATTCCATTTACATGGTGTTCTAGAACTCTCTGCAAGCTTTCTGTCTCTTTTTCTTTTGTTCAATTTAATAAACCTGAGAGACAGAAAAAATTATTTAGGTTCAGCTACACAAAATGGCCAGTATTTGACTGTTTTTTTTCTTACCAAAAATCCAGCAATTTTATGTACTTTTCTGGGTTATAATACTTATAATAGGATTATTATTCCTGTTTTATAGACAGGTTAAAACTAGGAGGCAGAAGCAAAGTTCCACCCCGTATGCACCCCTGGGCGCCTCCTGCAACAATACATTGTTTCTTTAAGTGCAGCTCAGGCCTTGCTTGGAAAACTCTCCACCCCTGGAATACTTATACATTAGGTTGTTAACATTTCCGCATGTTTGTAAGAATCACAGCTAGACCAAGTAAGGCAGCCAAGACTGAAGGACAAGATTAATTATTCATACAAGTAATCTGATCTAGTTAAAATATGCAAAGTAAGGTATGGGAATACAAAATAACAAAAAATATTTTTAGAGCATTAAAAAAAGCCTTCTGCTAGAATTATCTTTTGTTAACTGTTAATTTTAATATCTTATGAGGCTACTGAATTAAATTCTTCCTGAAAGAAGGACAGACTTTTTTTTTAATTCTGAATATATAGAGCTATAATATATAAAATGCTAAATATTACCAGGTAATGTTTTGCTAGGAAAAATAAAAATGTTTATGAAATTAATAAAATGAGTGATCCTTTGTCATGATTTTAAGCGATACTATCCCAAGACACTGGGTAATACTGAAGTGGGCTTTAGATTATCTAGTACAGCTTTCATTTGTGGGGGCAGATACCTAAGCACCGACAGGGTGACCTGACCTTCCAGTGTATGCCTAATGAAGTGCCACATTTATTAGAAAATATCTACAAAGTGAAGCTGTTTAGATACCCTCTGACTCTAAGAAATAAATCCCATTTCACACATAATTAAATACTAGCATTCTCTAACCTATTTTGCCAACAATCTAGAACCTCAGCAAAATTACCATGTTGGGTTTGAATTTCTGCTATGCCAAGACAGTTTATCTTTTTTTAAATAATTTGTTATTTTGTCTGTGAGGCTTGCTAAGCCTCTCTCCTGCTTCCTGTAATAGGACTTTCAGGGCCATTCTCTTGATCTGTAAAATATCTGAAAATTTCTTCCAAAAAATATGGCCAAAGGCAATGGACATTGATATTATGATATGTCAAGGGGTAGCTTCCGGAGTTTTTAAGTAACAAAACTGGAGAAAGTGAAAACAGATTTCTAACAGGGTTCATGAGATACGAGTAACTCTGGGGGAGGCATGGCAGCCCAGGAAGTGGGGCTATCTACCACCCCAACTGCGGCGACTACAACAGCCAAGTGCAAATTATAGTCGACATTTCTTATGCTTAGTTAAGCATGGGTAAACATTAGCTTTTCAAAAATCCTATGGTCCTTTAGCAATATTCATCTTAAATCCTTAACCAAAAAAAAAAGAAAACATTCATTATTTTCAATTAATATGTCCAAAATTAAGTAATCATTCTTGAATTAAAATTGTATGTGTTGACAATATAATTTTATGTGCTAATTAATCAATCTGAGAAGACTGTAATAACTGACACATAGGGAACAGCCATTACAACCCCCTGCACATTTGTGAGAAGCCCCAAAGGTTAAAATAACAGAATGGCAAAAAGTCCCCCAGGGTCAGTTAAGAATGCACTTTGGTAAACCACTGCCACCGTGATTTTCAGGTGTCGTCCCAATGATTGCATCCGAATTCATCAGTAATTGGGTTCTTAACTTACATGCACAGCAAGCAGACCCTCTTTGTAAGTCCATGCATGCGCATAAAACGTTCAACCGAGAAGCCCACGTTTGGAAAGCTTACCAGAAATGACCCCTGCAGTCAGTGTGGCAGCAACTGGGGACTGCCTCTTACTCACTCTGGCAAGAAATCTAAACAGTAAACCATCCCGGGCCATGGCAAACAGAATCCGGGGTAAAGGAAACATAGAACCCAGAAGGCTAGAATAGAAAAATTCATAATCCACATGAGTTATTACACGCATTACTCTACACAGGTAGATACAGGTACAGACTGGACACACTCAAGTACAGAACCAACCTATGTCAGAACCGTTCAAAATAGGAAACATTCACAAAACAAGTTATTGATCTTCACAGGGGATCGAAACAGAAAACCACCTAGCTTTCCGTATTTTTTTCAGAATCCTTGATGCAAAAAGACCCCCTTTTTCTTTATAGAAGTTAACTTTCTCTCACCTGCCACCGCACCCGACGATAAAGTAGCGATTATTGGAGTCTTCGTTTTGGAATTGATTTGAGCTAGACATTTGAAAAGCAACCCATCCTCGGCCATAGCATAGATTACACGCGGCATTGGGAAAATGCATCCGAGAAGACTGGATAAAAATCAAACACATGCAGTGTAGCAGACATCCATGCACAATTACATCCCAGAACCGAAATTAAGTAACTGTCAGAACCTCAGCACCGCAGCTAGGATTACGTATTTTTAACACATGTTATGATTGGATGTTACAAGTATTGGCACATATTTACCACAGTGCTACTTATTATTCTGCTGCAGGTATGCGCCCAGCACAATTATCAGACCAAAAACAATAATGTAGGTGATTTGTGCATGCCTGTGATTATGACTGAATTAAATCCAAATAATTACGCAGCTAGGATTACGTATTTTTAACATGTATTATGATTGGACATTTACAAGTATCAGCACATGTTTACCACTGTGCTACTTATTGTTTTGCTGCAGGTATCTGCCCAGCACAATTATCAGAACAAAAACAATAATGTAGGTGATTTGTGCATGCCTGTGATTTTGACTGAATTAAACCCAAATAATTAAGACAACAAAAAATAAACCAAAGCGATCATACCATTAAGACATTTATAGTGGCAATAACTCAGAAAATTAAATTCCTACACAGACATGTATTATAATTTTAAAAGAGATTAAGTAATTTGATTTCACAGAATAGCCCTTCATTTATTTAATAATTATGTATTTGTAATGTTTAGTTTACCATTATTTTTTCTCATAGAGCCTGATCTTTGATCAAATTAGTAGTAATTCCCAGCATCACAAGATAATCGAGATATAAAAAGGTTAAAAAAATCAATTCACTATGAAATTATTACATAGATACAGCCATGATTAACAGTTTAAAAAAAATTAGACATTTTTAAAAAACTTGTATGTTTACTGGCTGCACCATTCCATACGTTACTTCATTATGACCATTTAAGAGAAAATAAGTAAAATATTTTATGAAAAAAATCCATCTTCTTTATCTTTTAATAAAGCTGGGTTGAGGCTGGCCATGGAGGAGTCTGTATCCACCTCTTCTAAGACTGTGGTGACGGGGTGTCATCACACTGCAGATTTTTGAAACTATTCAGAATAAACCTTATCATCAGCAAGTGGCTGAGAAACCAATGAAAGGAATTTCTAATTGTTACTTCACATTATCTTGAAGAGAAGATGAAGTAGATTTTTTGGGGGAGGGAAAACTGGGCTGATGAATTATATGAAAAGATATCTTTTTTCAACATCAGGCTTAGAGAAAGTTATTTTCATTTAAAAAATTTGTCATCAGAGATTACTTTTCTCTTTGTAAGAATGCTCTACTGTCTAGCACAGTATAAAACTAGAATGAAATGTCTTAGGGTCACTTGTTAATTTAAAATATGAGTAGCTCAGGAAAACTGAGAGACAAATTCTGAAGGATTAAATCAAGCAGCTACTGAAAATGCAAACACTTGAGCTTTAACTACCCTTTCCTTTTCACATTGATAATATAAATTTCCAGCATGTAATTTGAGAATGGTAATCTCTATTTCCAGACCAGATTCACTCTGATCAATGCTATGTGAAAACGTCTCAGCGTTTCACAAGAGAAGCTCGTTGGAGTTAGCCATGTCACAGCGTAGTGTTTCCACACACATGGGCTTGGTATGGCTTTAAAAGACAACAGAAAATGTCAGGTCTGCACCTGGGGTCTCCATCGTCTGAAACACCACGAGCGACACCAGAGCCATCAGGGAAACATACTCACATAAGTATACCAGCATAATGCACACATGTATGAATGCGTGTGGCGTAAGTGAGTATACAGGGATGCCTGCCCCACTGTTGCCCACCTTTCTGCTGCAGCTTGAACCATCATTCCCTTGAAACACTGACTCTTGACTGATGGGGGAAAAGGACTTTATCACTTAAGATCAAGAGCAATTCTGGGCAAACTATTTAGAGAATACAAAGCTGCACCATGTGGTCCTGACACTAGGATTATTTTTAAAATACACAAGAGGAACTCTTTAGACAGTGACCTCACTTTGCAGTAACCCGAACAGACTCAGCCCCAGAGGCAATGCAACATACCTTGCCGACAGAGCACAGAGGGAGCCCGCGGCGACAACGTACTTGGCGGGACCCCAGCCAACATACTCAAATGCTACGGGAAGGGGGCTCTTTTCATCGAGGAGGTAGTATGGCATCATGAGGGTTAAAGCTGCCGAGACCCCAAAATAGGCCATAAAGCAAACCAGCAACGAAGTCACAATTCCAATGGGAATAGCTTTCTGAGGATTCCGGACTTCTTCACCTAAGGAAACACAGAAGGTTGCATGCAGAATAAATATCAACAGGTAAACTGTGAATTTGCCGTCTCCCCCACGATAATTCTTCTCTGCCCCCATCCCTTCTGTTTCTTGATCCATCTATTCCGTGTGGAATGGCCTCTCTTCTTACGGGTACTTTGTTATTACATAGAAATCCAATTCCAGAAAGGAAAAAAACAAAACAAAACATGCTCTTCCAGGATTAGTAAATGTTTAGTGGTAGAAAAGTGCTCTTAATCCATTTTGGAAGCGATTCATCCACAGAGATTAAATGCCTGTCACGGGATTCTTTCTGTACACCCTTCAGTATGAAGGCTTCAGATAAACAGCTAGCCAGTCCGTCTATGTGTTTACATTAAACTCTAGTTTCAATAGAAAACAGTATACTTTGGATCCTTCTAATAAGATTTGCCATTTGAAGCATCCAAAATTAATCGTTAGGCCATGCAAAAAATACGAATCCAGAGTAGGCACTTAGAGATGATTCTGGCGTGATTTCCTTCTTGTATAAAAGAAAGAAAAGAGAATGACCACAATACATTGTCCTAATAAAGAAGAGATCATTTAAGAGTGTGGGCATAACATTATTACTCACTGTGGCAGTGTGTCCAGACAGAAGGTTGAGGGTAGCAATTATGACTGACACATACAAAATATTTGACAGCTTGCGGAGTATTTTTCATGTGTGTTCTTTCAAAGTAATTTTTCACATGTATACGTATACCTTAGGTAACTCGAATAACTTTTAAGTCCCGCCCTCCCAGTTTTACCAACATGCAAATCAAGGCTGAGTGAATTTCATTCAGTTTCTTTTTATCACAGATGGCGGGTGTTATACCTGGGCCTGGCACCAGGTCCAAATCCCGTTTTCGGTCCTGACCCTCTGCTGCCACCCACGGGCACCCGTGTGGCACAAAGAGGGCCCTCCCCTCCTGCCTAGAGCCAGGACTCCGCTCTTACCAGTGGTGGCAATGCAGTCGAATCCCACGAAGGCATAGAAGCAGGTTGCAGCCCCAGCCAAAGTGCCTGCAAAGCCATAAGGCATGAAGCCACCAGCCCCGTAGACACTTGTTCCGTTTTCAGAAGGCGGCTCTCTGAAGAAAAGCACAAATGTCGGAAAGTCGTTTTTAGACAAAAGTGTGTCTTCCGGTGATGTCCGAAATGACATCCTCAGAGGGCGGTTGTGCTCCTCAGTTCTTTGAAGCTGACGCACACAGAACAAAGAGTAAACCTCAATTCTTGTCCTCTGTCCTGGGGAATAAGGTGGTGTCCCCGACAATGGCACCCACGGATCTCGGACACAGGCCTGGGCCACCCCGGCCGGGAGGGATAGCCGGGTGGGGTTTTAAGGGCAGTGGCCGTCTCTGAGCCAGGATCTGACACCAAGACCAGCAACTAGCTCTTGTCACAGGCAGCTGCACAGGCTGCAAGTTTAAACATTCACGACAAAGACGTTTGAAAAGGAGAGATACAATTCTCTCAGCTTGATTAATCTACTGAAGTTGAGTATTTTATTACATGCAAAAAACTGTAAAAAAAAAACAGAGGATACTAATTTTTTGCCTCATTGGAATGACTACAAACAACTCATATAAAGAAAATCATGTAGATAATCCTCACTCCATATAATAGATATTCTTGTAATCTTATTTTACATGCACATAAGTGTTATGATTAAATAAATCATAAGGTGACACCTTTCATACGTTATCATTAGTTTAATTTTTGAGACTATCAAGTTTAAAGTGAAATGCCAGGAGAGGTCTGTTTATGCAACCAGTAATATTCTCCAAAAAACAAGGCCTGGAAATTACTACAGGGCTGAAAAAATGCAATGGATGGTGGCCCCAAAGGAAGAACTAAAGGATGCATTATTCAAAAACACTCATTGTTATGTGAAGGTGGCAAACCTTTGGGGAAAAGAAAGCCATTTTCAATGGTTAGAATCTCCCCTGTCCTTCCCCTAAACCTGGAGCAGAGCTTGAGGCTGAGAACCAGCAGGTGGCTTCCAATACCTGCTCGGCAGTGAGCATGCCTGTGTGTTTATGTTTGGGGGAGCCCAAAAAGAAGAGTCTTCGAACAGAACGGACGTCAGAAAGGTCTCTATGGAACAAAGAGTCTGAGAACCATAGAACCACAGTTCGAGAGGAAAACGTAACATACGTTTGTGTCGTAACAAATGACACAAGTGAGGAGAAAATAAAAATGAGAGGGGCAGGAGCCCAAATCAGGTACTTTACCTGGCGTTTGCTGATATATTTTTGAGAAACTCTTCGCTAATCTTCCAGTTGGCCACATTCCCTTTCACAAACCCAGCCACCATGACGAAAAGAAGGACCAGGATGTTGACAGCTGTGAAGATTTTATTTACCCAGGCAGACTCTTTCACTCCGAACGATAAAAGACCTATGGGAAAAGAAAAGGCAGTTTAAGTTTTACCTAAGCGTTAGCAAAGGCAATGGCATTTTGAGACCGTTACAGGCGTCAGGATATTATTTCACCAACATTCGTATATTCACGTCATGTTTATCCCTGTCTATCGTGAGTTCTTACTCACTTGCCGGAGAAACACCATCTTGTGAGTCCATCTGCCCCGATTTCAGAAGGCAGACTCTGCTCACACCACTCTACCCAGGACGCAGGTAAACCTAGTAATCTCCTCTGTTATCACCAATGGGTAGCGAGAGGCAAAGTAATTTTAATGAAAGGCTGCTCTAAAGGCATTTCCAAGTTCATGGCTCAAAACTTAGAAAATGAAAGCTCAGTCATATGCCTGCCTCATGTTTACTACATACACAGACAAAATAATTCAACTGTCACGCCAAAAAGATATTTTGTTAAATCAATTCTCATTTTAATAGTTTTATTTTATATTCAGATTGTAAAAGTAGTCAGTTTCCTATTCAAGTAATTCGAAGAGACAGAACACATATAAAGGAAGTAAAATCAAGTGTAACCTCCTGTTTGGAATTTCACACTTACACACGTGTGCGTGCACACACACAAACACACTGCACGTCAACTAACACACGGCCTCATTTTAACAGCTGCACGCCCGTCCCCTCTGTGGAGACGCTGGGCTGCAGTCTCTTATTTAGAGACCCTCAGGTCACTTTAGTTTCTTAAAACTACAGGCAGTACTGACATGGTCATCTCTGTATAAATACCACTTTACACTTTCTAACTATTTCTTTATAGTAATTTTCTCTAAGTTAATACTGTATTGAGGCTATGTACTTTTATACAAGGCTCTTAGTTCATATTATCAAAATATTCTCCATAATGTTTGGCCCACTTTAAATTGTCCCTTTTTTTCTGTTAGGCTATTCTTGTTCATATTGACTTATAAGATGTATGAATTTAATAATAATGCCATAATATCTCTGCCTATCATGTGTTATTCATGTTTTTCCCAGTGTATCATTTGCTTTTAATATTAGTGTTGGTTATATATAAAAAGTGTTTTAGAATGCAAATATTTCCTTTTTAGTTTCTACCTTTAGAATTCCCCTAATATTAACCCCCAAACATTCAATTTTGTGTTTAGTACTTTTGTGATTATATTTATCATATTTATATACTTCATCCGTCCTGTGTAAGACATGAACTACGGACCAAACAGAATTTACTTTTCACTCCTGGGGAAGGCTGTGATGCAAGGGTTACGCCGCCTGTTCCATGCCTTCTCTCTCCACGACACACCTGCGACTGAATCAGAACAACTCCCCAAACACAGACGGCAGAAGTCGAGTCTCATTCTTCTACCTGCGTAACTCCCAGAATTTACAGCAGCACAACCGTGTTAACAACTTGAGGACAGCTGTGTGGTCAGTACAACTCCGACTCTGTAACTCTCTGTCGGATTAGGAACCACTATGCAGCTGGGAAATACACACTTTACACCACCATACGCCCTGGAAAGCAGCCAAGCCACTGTCACACTCTAGAAAAGTCTCCCAACACCTCACGTGCACTCCCTATTCTGAGATCCCCATCTCCAGCCAGCAGATTAATTAGAGACCCGTGAATATCTCATCCAAATATTGCAGAGACATTTCCCCGGGGCCGTTAAGAAACACTGCTTCACTTGCCAAGATACTTGGCATTACACTATGAATAAAGATTTGTAATAGGAGGTTTTATCTCCAAATGGTCTGAGAACAGGGTCTGCGTGCAAGCTTAGCCTTGATGTAAAGTGAAGACCTGATGGTCGATGAAGACAAGACAAGGGGAGCGGGGCAAGGCCTGCGTCTCATCACCGAGTTCAGGGATTCTAACGGTGTCACGGCCACATGCTTCTCATTGTTTAGAGATTGCAGCTGGATATTTTAGGTTCACTGAAACTGTTCCTAAATAAAATTTGATCTAACGAATTTAATGCTGGCTCAGCTGTTTAGAAACCAAAACAACCACCTGTTGAAAACAATTAAGGTGATTTTTCTTGATATTAGAGCTCAATGCCAAATATTTTGTATCCATACATTCTGTTCACATCCCTGACCCTATCTCTTTATAAATCATTTAATGGCCAGCTTTTTAAAAGGAAAAACTATTTTAAAAACTGTAAAATTGTACAGGTGAACATTCATTATAGAACGATGTTTTGATCACATCTTGGTAACCAAGGGAGAACATAGCTGGAGACCAGGGTGGCCAGGAGAGGTGGAGCAGATGACCCAGGGCATATCAAGGAGGCAGTGGGAACAAACACGGACTTTATTCTCAGTGGGTTTAAGCAGGAAGGCAGGTGGGGATGACAATCAGAACAATGTTCAAATAGTTAAAAACAAACCTAATGGGGCAGCAAGGGTTAACTATGCCTACAAAATGGAATAGCCGGTCATCTATGTGTTTACCAGCTACCACGCAGGAAGTCTGCACCAGACAGTCACTGGTATATTTGTGCATGGGCACACTGAGCCATGGAAAACTGAAGTCACTCCATGCTCCAAAGATAGTAGGTGGCCGCGTAGGACGAAACACCTGGTTTCTCCGACTCTAAGCCTGTGCCTTTCTAAATCACTCTGCTACAGTGCTGATGAAAATGAAAAAAATCTAGTACTAAGTACATCTGTCTATATAGTGTCTACATTAAAAAAATAACAGGTGGTCAGAATATGCCTCCTTTTCAACCAGATGCCTACATTATATAGCTAAAGGAATAAATAGAAACAGAGACTTTCTTTTAGGAAGAGTATGCTTGCCAGTACCCTCAGCTAATCTAATATAATGCCAAAAAGCATGCATGCTTCCTTCCTGAAACTTCACTGCCATTTCTGCAAATCTCTAGTTAGTATTATAAAACTGCTGTGCCTCATGCTGTTATTTAGTCCATTCTAGGTGCTATTAACCCCAAACTGTTATGTCTACCACTCCCTTCAGTTCAGATTTAGTTTTGAAGCATACCCGATGTGTGAGAAAGATGAAATGTGCCTCCAGCCTGGCCCACAGATCTGCGATCACAACCTAAGCGTATAAACACGCTGCACAGTCTTGGGAACTCAAGCCCCAGTTTCAGTGGTAACCTGCTTTACTGAGACAATTAGTCTGGCTCGACATAGGAAGAAGTGTAACTGTTCTCCTTACCTGACAGAAGTAATATGAGACACACCGCAAAAAAGTCAGGATACTCTGCAAGGCCGGTATAATTTATATTGAAGTACGTCCTGAAAAACTGACCAATCTGTTTGTTAAGAAGTTCATCAAAGGTGCCACTCCAGGCTCTCGCAACACTTGATGTACCTTCCCAAAACACAGAACATATGGAGAATATAAGGTCACCGGGAGAAAATTAACATGACATCAACTGCTACTCTATTCTAGGATACACATGGGTTAGTTCAGGCAGAATTGAACATTTCGATCCCATATAAAATTATCTTCATCATTTTATAATTATATAATAGTAATCAAATGCGCAAGGCCATCACCATCAGGTCACTTTATTTGCATTAAAGAACTATAATTTTTTTTTAAAAAGAGGTTTTTAAATACAATAAGAGGCACATTCAGAGATGACTCAGAATCATCCAGTTTTGCAGCGAGACAGAGAGACATTTAGAGGTAAGAAAAAGGAGAGGCACAGGGACCACGTGGTTCCCTCAAGATCACAGCATCATTACCTAAAGCAGACCTACGAGGGGACCCTAAGGCCCAGCACTCAGGAGTGCTACTGCCCCGGTTCCCTACAATTAGATTGACTTTGGGAAACCTACCGATCACGTAGGATAAAATGAGATTCCAGCCGGTGATGAAGGCCCAGAGCTCTCCAACGGTGACATAGGTGTATAAATACGCAGACCCCGTCTTGGGCACTCGGGCCCCAAACTCAGCATAGCAAAGGCCTGCCATCACGGAAGCCAGGGCGGCAATGAGGAAGGACAGCACGATGCTGGGGCCGGAGTCGGACTTGGCAACCTCCCCGGCAAGGACGTAAACCCCAGCACCCAGCGTGCTTCCAACCCCCAGGGCGATGAGATCCACGGTGGACAAGCAACGGCTTAATTTGGAATCTTCTAGGCTGTCCAGAACGACGATTTTCCTCCGGATCAGACATCGGGCGAAAGACAGTGCTGCTCTGCAGGGAATCATGGTGACAAGGTCAACCTGAGGGAGAGAAAGAAGGAAGGACATTAGAAGCTGATGTAGAATCGCCATCATCCCTCCAATAGGTGGCCCAGCATCTCAGGGCTATTAGGGTACCTGGATTTTTTTTTTCTCTCGCTTGTTGCTAGAGGTATGTCCCAGAGCAATCAGAGGGCTTCATGAGCCAAAGCTGTGAATTTCTTAAGTGTTCACTCACACACACCCTTTAATAAGAGACTGCAACGATGCCTGATTTGGGGCAAGAAGGAATAGGAGCCTTGAATAATTAAAAAGATTTCCTGTTTTTGTTCATTTTTCACTGCAATTTTTAAAGATATGTTGATAAACCTATATTCCAAAAGATGGCTAATGTGTCTTTGCTGTAAGCAAGGGGGTGAATGACCTCATCTTTACAGTCCTCTCTTTTATCCCCCTTCGTCCATTCAACTCGTATTTTTCAGGCATCTTTACACGCCAGGGATCGTGCTCAGGGGAAGTCTACAACGGTGTGGTGCACGGATATGGTCTCCAGCTAATTTAGGGGACTGGCAGTCTAGCTATGCCCAAAACACATCAATACCCCACCATATGTATTCCACAGCTTTAGCAAACAAACGTGTGCGGTTTTTTTTTCATTTCATTCTATTCAATTTTGTTTTATGTGGGGCCATTTGAACCTTTTAGAATCAAAAAATTCCCCCCAAACGTGTTTGGATTTTCTAACTCAAACTGCTGTTCTACTATGCTTTAAGTATGCATTTGTAGTAAAACACACATGCTTATTTATAGTTACTTGAAATTTCCAAATAAATAAACCCAAAGTCCATGCCAAGCATTATATATTGTTTTTAAAACAATTTTTATTTTTTAAAGGTTTTATTGATTTATTTTTAGAGAGAGGGGGTGGGAGTGAGAAAGAGAGGGTGAGAAACATCAATGAGTGGTTGCCTCTCACACACCCCCTACCAGGAACCTGGCCCACAACCTAGACATGTGCCCTGACTGGGAGTTGAACCAGCGATCCCTTTGGTTTGCAGGCTGGCACTCAGTCCACTGAGCCACACCAGCCAGGGCTTATGTGTTCTTTTTAAATGGAATGATGAAAGTAGACAGCAAGTGTGGAAAGTTCCTTCCAGTAACAATAACGTTATTAATGATATTGTCATCAGTATCTTCCAGACACGTGACAGAACACCGAGCGTGGCACTTCACAAATACTTGGTGAAAAATTTGGAAATACAGATGAATGACATCTCCCATGTTGCCAATATTCTGGCTTCCAAAATCAAAATATATCAATACTTCTATAATCCAAATGTGTATTAATTTCTACCCCTAACTAACCCTTAGCTAGCTATTTCTCATATAGCACATCTAGAAGACAAGGTAGGAGAGTGTTCTAGGTAAAAAAGCATCAAGAAGTGAAAACCTGAAGTTACAGAGGTTGACTGAGGTGTGTGGGGTGGGGTGGAATTAAAGGGATTTACTGGACGCTCATCTTCCCCAACATTTACACGTTTTTATAAGAGAAATGCAAAGACCGGGATTTACAGACCGCTGCCAACTAAAAAAATGCTCAGAAATGCAGACTCACTGAATTTAGTAACGATTTAAGATCATGTGAAAATGGGACCACATCCTACACAACTTTAGCAAACGACTGATACACCAAACGAGGCATACATGTTTGTCATTAAATAAAACACTGTTGATGAAGAACTTACCCTCAATTTTCATGAAAAAGACACGAATTCTCTAACAATTGGGTATTTCAGAAAAGGTGTCTGGAACAAAGCAAGGACAACTAAGAAGAAATTTTTGGAGTGTGAGAGGATTGTGGATGAAGTTTTTTTTTTTTCAGTCCTTTTCCTAGTACTATGGTCATGATGTTCTTTGTGAAATCTCTTTTCTAAAACCTCACAAAAAAGAAACAGCATGAATATGAAAAGGAATAAGCAAGCCAACTAATAAACAAATGTCTCACTATTTTTAACAAATAAACTTTGTTAACAGTTAACCAAAATGATAAGTGACCATCATCTCAGCGTATAACACAAAAGTGAACTTTCTTCCCTCTAGTTTGTGTAGGGAGGTGCCCTGTCTTTGATGGAAACGTACAGCTTTAATCAGGTAAGATCCGACTGCTTCTGGAAAGTATGTGTTAGGCTCAGTTTTTCCATGTCGCCCCCAGAAAATAAGATAAAATGGCCACTCGTCAAGCACCCAGTGGCTTTTGAGTAACAGAAAAGCCTGCGTCAGGAGCTCTTCCTAGAACTGACGGGCTATGCAGCGTTTTCCACAAACATTCTCAACCGTGCAAAGCTGATAACATACTGATTGCAAAAGCCAGGGCAGAAAAGCCAGGGTCCAAAATCAATTTTGCAGAAATATAAAAGAATGGGAGAAAAGCAATGTAAAACAAATTGGGTCAATGTGATGAATCATTGTTAAACCAACATTTACTGAGACCTTGCAGGTGTGTCATGCACTGTTCAGTCAATAAAGAAAAAAGATCCTGTGTTTTTGTAAAATACTGTGTGTGCGTGTGGGCATGTGTGAGTGTGTGCGTGCGTGCGTGTGTGTGTGTGTGTGTATGTAGAGAGACTGATAAAAGTATAGTGGCAAGAGAAGAATAAAAAAAAGGATATGTGTGTCTCAAATGAATGATATAATTTGATATTTGCATATTTTAAAAGCTATAACTCTTCCTTTAAAATATTTTTAAAACACATGCTCCCTATGTGAAATAGTGATGACACCCTTATTCTCACTGCTGCAAGGTCCCTTCTCTGCTGAAGACAATTGCCCTCACACTCATCCTTTGGCCCAGGTCTGCAGCCACCGTCCTCACTGGGCTCTGGTGCCCCTCCTCCCCGCCAGGCAACTGCGTCGGGAGAACACGCAAGGCCCTTTAAGATGACCCTGTTGGTATGGAGAGCACAGACTCTGCTGTTCCAGGAGCACTGTCAGCTACTGCCTCTGTGACCAAGGACTGGAATTTAGCACAAAATGTGCATACATGCAGAGGTCTACATAACACTCATACCAGCGGCCCTAGCCTTAGAAAATAAAACTCTAATCAACATTCCCATGAGGTCACAAGTGGCTCTAGTGATACCAGAAACAGATATGAACCTTTCTTCAATAAATGATTATTTTACTAAGTGCTAAGACAGTGGCCTCTCTATTGAGGAGAAAAATGTGCACGTCTTTAGCACAGATCTGAAAACGAGATTAGTCAAGGAAAGGCTGGAAGGGCTCTGTAATAGACTCTGCAGGAGAAAATCTCTGCATGATTCCAAGAAGCCTTACACTACAGGTACATCTTCCTCCTACGTAAACAGTTTGAGGAAAACCAGCTCCTTGACGGAGCCCTTGTTAATTCTCGCCAAAAGGCTAAACTCCTTCCTCAGCAACCTGGCAGCACCTCCTTCTCAGTCTTCAGTGCAGGTCGCAAAGGTGACAGTGCAGAATTCAAGTTCAAGTAAATCCCTAGCCCTGATGTTGTGACAACATCATGGAGCAGAATTCTTTCAACTAACCACAAGAATCTTCTCCAACCGGCAAATCACCATCAAAACATCAGTCCTGGAGTTTTACTTTGGTTCAAAAGTCTGATGGGGCAGTTAGTTGCATAGAAATGAATCTTTCCTCTCCTCCCCCAAGTCAAGGCTGACCTTTCAAACTTAATTCTCTGTCTCAGTGTCACAGGCCCCATCAATAAATCTTACAGGGAAAGGAGTGGTGGCAGCCGGTGGGGCAGGCGCTCCAGCAAATCCTCAACAAGTTAGCTCATCCTAGTTGGGACCCAGGTTTCCTTCCCAGTCTCGGCTGCCAGTGTCATAGCGAGACATCTGCACTGTGTTTGTAGACCGATGGGGAAAGAGGAATTAAACCACGCAGAACTTGGATCTCTGTCCTACTGTGTGTGTGTGTGTTCTCTAAATCTGACCTGGGTTTGGCAATCTGCAAACTCAACATCAGTGACATTTTTCTACAACTTTAAAGCTCAAAAACATATTTTCAAATTACATTCATGGCTAAACAATTTAGCAAAAGGGAGAAAATATGGATATAATCTAATGAAATCAGTGACCTTTGGTTTTTTATTTACATTTAGGAGATTAATTTCTCAAAAAAATACATCAAAAGAATAAATCAGAACATAAAATATAATCTGAAAGGGTAACTGTTCACTTGAGTTAGTAAAAATAACAACAAAACAATAACAAACAAACCTTTGCCTTCAAACCTAAAACCTTTATTTTTCTGGAAAACAAAAATGCTTTTTTTCATACACATTTCATTTACATTTGGTCCAAAGCCTATCTTTTCTCTAAATCAAACTGTGTGTAGAATATCTTCCTCCAAAGTTTCCCCCAGATAGGACACAAATACAAAAAAAGGAGAAAACGGAAGACACAGTGGAGGCCTCTACCAAGTCATAGCACCGTGGGGATAACATTCATATTTTCTCTCCGGGAAGTTACATTGGCACTACCAGGAATTAAAACTATTTTGAAATTTCTGATATGGAATCCAGACAGAGACAAGCCTCTTTCCTAAGGACATGCAGCAAACCAACAGCTGACAGAGAATTCTGGAAGGTTTGTCAAGGCAGCTGGTGCTTGAAAACATGTGAACCCTTCAGGTCCAAGAGAGGCAACAAGACGGCACGAGGCCTGCCTCACTGTCTCATTCCTGCAGACACAGAATAGTAAAAAGAACTGAATCCTGCTTTTGTTTTCATCGTTGGGGAAGAGTGGAAGTTAACGAGTGAGGAGGAGAAAGCAGGGCCCTTAGCACCTCTGTAACTGGAGTATCTGCTCAGTCAGCACCCTGTTTTCATGGTCAAGGACTTGGTGGCATGCTGCCCACTCCCATGAAGCCTTAGCAATCTTTGGCTAATAAATCATCCCAGATGCCATAGGGTACAACCTGTTCCCTCTCCCAACCAGCTACCGAAGGAAGCGTCCTCTGCTGACACCTGTCACCCTATATGTGCCATTCCAAACGCCAGGAGATGCCCTTTCCAAAGACTTCATACCCATCTCCACATAAATGCTATGCTATTAAAATGGCCAGTGTTTGCTGAGTGTTTCCCGTGTGCCAGGGGCTGGGGAAGGCTAGAGGTAAGTACCGGTCAGTGTGGCTTCTAGAACATATAATTCAGATTTCCATGTCATGCTCTTCAAATTGTCAGAAAACACAGTGACATTTCACGTGCCAATTTCATGCAACAGGATATTCTAGACAAGCGAGCTTTCTAGATCACTAAAGTTTAAACCTCTAAATCTTTGCCTGTTGTCGATCAAATCCTGCCACTTATTCAGTGATCTCGCCAAGTGCTACCGAGTTTGTGGTAGCTGTCTGCTGAGTAACAGGGGTCCAGTCTGCTCATCTCTACAAGAAGGTGGTGATTGGTTCAGTATTACTTCTCAAGACACTGCCTAAAACAATGAATACAACTGTTTCCAAAAAAAAAACCCACCAAAAACGAGCAAACAATATTCTCTATGACCTGCATTCTAATTTTAATGTGCCATCGTACAACTTTGAGCCAAGTCCAGGATACCAGTGAAATCCAGGTGACTGGGGGGATCCCGCACCCCTGTTGACTAATAGCCATTGCTCACAATGATTTTTTAAACTTATTTCTGGACTCATAGCTGAATTTCAGATTAAAAATTCTAGAAGTATATCCATGAACTAGGAGGCGTCTTCAAGTACAATTCTCTGCTCTTGTCTGAGAGCAGAGAACTGAGAAATACTCTAGAGCACCATTTCCTCCACCCAAGCTCTTCCCAAACAAGGTCAAAGCACCCCCTCAACCCACTGCCCAACACCCTCCCCCAGTGGTCCCTGATTTCAGGAATTATTCAAATTAAACCACGTTTGTTTCAAAACTAGGCAAAATTCCTTCCATCAAACTGTGGCGGGAAAGGAATTCAACAAGAATTCACATGCATTTTTAGTCCAACTGCCAGAAATGTAGATGGATAATATACTGAGTGTACTTATGATTTCGGGTCCTGCTGGCAAGACGTTTCTTAAAAAATGGTCATTTTTTGCAACCGTATTGTCGATTTTGAAAAGCATGTTCTGACTTGTTACTCCTCAAACTATGGAAAACAGCATATATCACCAGAAGTCTGAGCAGCTTGGCAAATTATGGAGATACTGCTGCTGGCCGAGGGGGGTCTGCAAGTCCCTGCTGGCTTCAGAAGTCTGAATAAAACGTTTCTCCTGTGTGCTCCGAGCAAGCAATGAACAGGGTGCCAGTTCTCCATCACCACCATTCAGAGCCACTGCATTTTACACTTAGAATACGCAAACTAAGGATTTTAAAAAATTAATGTAATTTGAAACGATGAGATCCTTAAAGGCGAGGTCTGACATTCTTGTCATATTTTTGCTATGTGTGATAGTATTACAAAAACTGAGAAAAATTCTGATGAGGGCTCTCAAATTGGAGAAACTGCAGTTAGTGCCCACGAATTATTATCGATTACTTAATGAATTGTCAAATTCTCTAAAAGTTCAAGCCTTAGAATTTTTAAAAAAGAAAAATAAAATGGTCTAAATGCAATTTCTAAACAAAATTCCAGGGAGTGGGGAGGAGGGGGTGGTGGAGGAGGGCACGCAGGCCAAACAGTTACAGCTGGGCTGTCCCCACGTGACGTGCTCCTGCGTAAAGGAAGCCCACGGCGCTTCTGGGATGCATGGGGGAGGGGAGCACCCTGTTTAGAATGGGGGCTGGGGTTGGGGTTGGCAAAGAAGTCTTCCCCCGGGGAGCCAAGATTGATCTGATTCTTGTCCATTCTTTCATTCTGGAATTCATTTTCAGAAAAGGCCGGATGCTGTTTAGCTAGTCCTTAGAACAAAGAATATAAATAAGAACCAACTCAATTTCTCTAAAAACTTGACAATATCACTACTCTGTAAGACTCACTGAAATTTTAACAATTTATGGCAGTCACTTCTGAAAATCAATTACTTAAAAGCTCACCTTTTTCTCTTTTTTACTTCATTTGAAAAAAAATCCTTTCTTGGAAAAAGATCCTAAAATTTGCATTAATATTTAATTAGAACTGAGGTTATTTCCCTTAGAAAAAGCAAAAAACACTAAAATAATCACATGTATCTGCAAAATCTTCATCAGAAGTTCTTGAAAACACCTATTTTGGTTTTTAGTTTTGAATAGCAACAGCTTAAGTTACTATACAATTTAAAATTCCAAGTACCCCTTACACTTCTAAAAGCCCTACTTGGTAATCACTGACCAGTAAGTGTTTTCTAGACAAATAATATGAGAAGAGTTGTCTGTACAAGGAATACAACTTATAAAACTAAAAAGTATCAAGGATTGTAAGTCCTGCCAGTTAAGCAGAAATTTAAAACATATATGCTGTCACTTTCTCAAACTTCTTCCTAAAACACTTATTTTTCATCTTTTTGTTCCCTGGGAATAAAACAGTAACTTGCCCTTCTTGCCTCCAAAAACTCTACCATAGTCTGGACTACGAGATGCTTATGGTGGACCTGCAGTATGAAGACAAGAATATAACAAGAATAGAGGCAAACAAACTCCCTCCATCTTCGCAATCCTGCTATTTCTTTGCAAAGCTGTTTTCCCTGACCTTCTGAGTGCTCAGAAGTGGAGAGAGAAATACCAGCCCTTGGGCCCTGATTTTCTGTCTAGGAGCCCAGCCCTGCCATGTCCCACTGCTGACCTCCAAGGACACCTGGGGACCAGGGCACAATTATTTGAAACCGTGCTGTGCAGCGATTGGTAAATGAATTCTTTGGTCAGGGTTTAGTGTCCTTCATTTGAAAACATGCGTGTGAGCGTTCACAAATATCAGCATCCTCCTAAATACTGACTACGAGTTGTTAGGAAACATGCAGCATGAGTTGAATTGTAATGCTCTGGATCTGTTTGCTAAAACTTGTAGCTAACCCGCCTCCCCTCCACTTCAGTGACTTGACCACACTTCAGCCTGGTTTCCAAACCACTCCCCTGCTATGTGGCCTCGGCCGACCCTCCTCGCCTTCCGCTTTGCTATTCTCCACACGAACCCTGCAGTCCAAGTGTCCACCTCCCATGCCTAGAACACGTGCCTCCTTGTCCGCAGGGAAGGAGCGAGATTGACTGACCTGGCGTCTCTGCTCTACAGAGGGTGTCGGTTCCCAGGCCTTCTGAGTGGCTGCAGGGACAGTAGAAAGGTTCTTTCTTGCCTTTTCTGTCAGCTCTTGAGCTTTCCTTTGACTCAGAGAAGAAAAAAAATGTACGCCTCCCACTTACAAAAATCAAAGCCAAGAAGCCAGGCTGGTGTGTGTAATAAAGGGCCAGGGGCAGAAGAAAAGCCAGCAGCCCAGAAGGCGTCCATCTGGCTGAGAGGAGCAGGCTGAGAGGAGCAGGGTGGAGAGGAAAGGGGGTTTAGGGAAGTGCTGGTGTGGAGTACGCAGTGGCCCTCCTTCAGGAGATGCAAGGAAATGTCAAAATCCCTTTTAAGTATACTTTTGGCAGCGGGTAGGCATCCTGGGTCTCGAGACGCCGGGGTAGGATTAACACTTTCGCATGTACTACGTGTCCTTCCACTCCCTCCGGCCTCCAGTGAAGGTAAACCTGCTTGTCTGGTGTCAGACAGAATGTGCACATTTACACACCATCACTTCTGAGTAGGAGTTATGTGGCTTAACATAATGACTGGCAACTGATCCCTAGAAACAAGCTGGGCAGCACAAGGCCAGCAAGGGTGGGGGAGAGGGGGCACAGCAGGGAAAGAAGAGACAGTTGTGCCAGAGACGTGAGGTTAGTGATGCTCACTCGACTCCACGGCCTCGGAAGAACACGTGAGCGGGGATAATTCTGCGATGGTATTTCTACTTGAGATATCACGGACATATAACACCACATTACAAAAGCTTTCCAGGGAGTTCAGTTATTTAATAATCCCCCAGTGACATTTCATTTTGAAGCCTCCTTAATGCCCTTAATTTTTAAATTACGGAATATGTGTTCATGCATTTTAGAAATCTTAACATCTCATAACTGAAACCCTAGTGGGTGCTTCTCATAGGGGACCTTAGAGGAAATGGTTCACCACCTCACCTCCACTGCAGAATTCCTTTCATCTCTGAGAGGTGGCCATCCATCCCCCACAGGCCAGGGCAGGCCTAAGTCTCAAGGAACCCTCTTCTCTGTGAAGCTCCCCCTTGCTACTAACACAATACCTCTTCTTGCACGAAGCCCTCCTACAACTCCTACCTATTGGCCTCATTCTGCCTGAAGAACAAATATGGAAGCCTTTTCATTCAAAATATCCCAAATGGCTATCATCATCCTAAGACCTCTTTCCTCTCAGAGAAATACGTTAACTCAAAGAACAAGAACCGCATGTGAAAACCCTAACTTTCAGTGACACTCCCAACAAGGCAAAGCACAGCGCATGTGGTCAAGTCCACAACAGCAAGAGGGAACCTCGCTGGTTGAAACTAGTTCACAGTCTACTTTGCTTATTATCTTCCTTCAGTCGATATACACCTATTAGTTCTTTTTGTCTTATTTTGAATGGACACCACAAAACACCTTAAGACAGGCGGCTCCTTGCTACCTCCTTCCCCCACCTTCTGCCTCCCACTCACACCCTCCAGCTATTCTGGGCTTCCTCCTGACTTTCTCGGAACTCTAAGCCTCCAACTGCCTCCAGGCTTTCAGCACAGTTGTTTCTTCTTCCTAGAAAGTCACTCCTCCTCTTGCACTAGACGCTCCCAGTCATCCTGGACACCCCCTCCCCTGAGCTGAGTAAGGTCTCCCTATCACTCGTTCCCATGACTCGCGACATTTTTAGGGTACTTTTTCCTCACCAGGATTAGAGTCGGACTACTTGGATGAATGTGTTTCGGATGCATTGTGTTCCTGTGAAAGTTAAGTTGAAGTCCTACACCCGGACACCTATTTGGAAATGGCTTTTTGGTTGCTCTTGTCAAATTAAGACAAGGTCATTAGGTCATTAGGGTGAGCCCTGATGTAGTATGAATGGTATCCTTATACGAAGAGGAAAATGCCATGTGATGTCCGAGGCAGCCAGTGGAGTGATGCAGCTGCCAGCTGAGGATCCCCAAGGCTCAATGGCCACCACCAGAAGCTAAGAGAGCCCCAGTGGGATTCTCCCCACTGGTTTCACAGGGGGCTGAGCCCTGCTGATGTTAGACTTTGAGTTTCTGGAACTGCAACAATAAGTATTTTTATCAGAAGCCACTCAGTCTGTGGTACTTTCATTTATTTATTTTATGGCAACTCTAGGAAACTAATACACTCCTTTAGACTAACGGCTTCTTGAAAGCAAGTCTATATTTTATTCATTTCTTGCATTCTCAAAGTACTTAGAGCAATTAAAATCTAGACAGAAGGGAGGTAAACATTTGTTCAGTGAATGAATGATTCATACTTGGCTTGTAGTCCATTAAAACCCTCAGGTGTCTTTTCTTCTCCAAGATATTTATATGCACTGGTCTTCTTGGTTCCATTTTGTTTCACTGATTAAAACCTAAGTCCAGAATTTTAAGTTTCATGTTATTTGGGATTATGTGTTAATATGAGTCCATCCATCCATCCATCCACCGATGCATCAATGTATTTAGCTTCCTACCTATCTTTATGTCACTGCCGACTTAACAAGCATGTCTTCTTCTCTCCTAATCCAAGTAAATGATGAATGTGCTTAAACTTCACAGGGCCAAGGATAGAGTATCGTGTGGCAGGCCACTAAGACTCTCTCTAAGCTGGTATCTAGCCATTAATCAACACTCTGGGCATATCTTGCAACTAACAAAAAACCCGCATTTCTCTCCAACTTATCCCAAGGTTATCATAACACATAGCATTAGATTCTTTGCCAAAATCCTAATATATTACATTTAAACTTCCCAAATCCACCCATCAAATAATTACGTAAAATGAGAGTGTGGAGTTTGCTAGGTATAACTTGTTCTTGCTGAACTCATGCAAAACAAATCGATCATTTCTTTTCCAACTACTTTCCACAAAGGGCTCAAGTTGTGCTGGTGAATAGTGCCCAGCTCCCTGGTCAGTGGTTTCCAAGATCGACATTGGCCTCCATTCGAAAATAAGGAAATCTGCCTCTTTCCTGTTTTCTGCTCCCTTTCTTGTAACCCTGGGCCTCCAAGACTACCGGCGGTGACTCCAGACTCATAACACGACTTACTGTAATGTTGTGAGTTGTAATTCACCCGGGCCCGGAACTGGGAACTAGTTCAGAGCAGCGAAACTCCCTCCGGCCAGTTTGGGCTCCAGGTCCCCTCGCAGTGACGTGTTCTGTCCTCTAGTGAGACAGCCACTCTTCTAGTGACACAAAGGCAAAATAGGGACCTAGCAGCTCTGCCTCCCCTCAGTCACCTATTGCTCCCACACCGGGTTTCCCCTTTCCTTTCTCCTTGACTAAGTTTCATAGAGATCCCACTCAAACACTCCTTTGCTATTTTTTACAGGTCCGTACCGTTCACTTTATTCCCCCATCTTTTAAGTCTGAGCACGTCCAATGAATTCCCGCAGCAGCCTCTAGGAGCCTTTGTGGAATCCGCCCAACTTGCTCCTCACACCGAGCATTCGATGGGGATTTTGACTATTTGTCTTTACTTCTCTCCCGATAGCCTTACCTGGGAGGGCTGCATACAACCCATAGAGCTCTATCCCTATTTGCTGTGAGTATTTATAAGCCTGCTTTGTAATACTCGAGGGCACACAGACTGAGTCTGCCAGCTGGTCACTGCAGAACACTCTAAGGTATAAAAGCAACTGATTTCTTCGTCACCAAGAGACAAATATTCTATGAATGTTACCAAAAAGTACAGCTTGTGCAAACTCTTTGAACCCACCAAACTCTCACTACCCAGCCTCCCCACTTCATGTATCTTATGTCAGCAGAGACCAAGTTCGTTTAACAATCTTTCACAGTCATGCAACCCCGCTTGCAGGAACATCCTTGTTTGGAGGCAGCAAAGCAGCATTTCATCATCTATGGCTCCAGGACCCCTGAGCTGCTCTGTGAGGCTCCCATCGCGAGTGTACACGCACCCGGTCACTGATGAGCCTGCAGAATTCCACCTCAACTGGGGGACAACAGCTCACTGTTGAATTGAAACCCCTGCAAACACATCCTTCCTGTGTGTTATCACTGTGCCTCCCGCAGGGTTTTCGACTCCCACAGACCTCACATCCGAACCCCTATCTGTGTCTCGTTTTTGCTCTGGAACATCTGTCTGTGAGTGTAAAAATAATTCATTGAGCAATCAGGAGAATACGCAACTAATAGTAATTGCAACTATGATTGTGGGCCACTTCCTTCTTTCACATTCTAGAGCTTGTTTGATTTTTTTTTGAAGATTTCTAAACACTTCCTTTTCCCTTAAGTAGAGAAATACAACCAAAATATCCTTTCTAATGGGGCAGACCAAGAGCCCAGCACATGTCAGATCTCTAGGGAGGGATGGTGGCTTAACTTAAAAAGCAATTTAATCAAACAAATGTAGCAAAATATGGGAAAATATGCAGGAAAATGGTTCCATGTTAAATTATAACTATCTGGATGCAGGGATGGAGCTGAGCGCTGAGTCATCCTTGACTCTTGCTCCCATCGATCATCTTTGGTAATTTCTCCATTTCCAAATGTTAAAGTGCTATCGGGACACCAGGACACCCAGCAAGCAAGCACAGGAGAGCAAATCACACATGCTAAAAACTCGTTCCTGGTGGCACAGTGTGGCTCTGTGTTTTTCCCTGCTACCAACAAACTAGGAAAAAAAAATCAGAGTTGGATGTGAAAGTCAGGCTGTGTATATAAATGCATAAACACTTCAGCCAATTATTTTACTCATTCCTGAGACTGGAGATGAAAGGGGGCAGTTGCTTTTTGTTTGCCCCTTTACAACAGCAATGACAATAAAAAAAATTCATCTTATCCTTCCAGTCATCAAAAAAAAAATTAAGATGGCCCTCATGTAAAATTAAACACCTTTAAAGATTCTAGTGAGAATCAGGTGTGATAATATTACCGTCCACATTCCTTTGACCCTATAGTTTGTGATAAAGACTGACTCCTAAAAGCAACCCAGTGTGGAAGGAGCGGGGTTTCAGAGGCGGGCAGAGTCTCCCTCTCGGCCCTTGTTTTCTCACTGGTACAATGACGTCAGTCTCACCAGGCTGCTAGGAAGGTCGAAGGAGGAAACACATGTGAAGTGCTGACTGCAGAGCGGGCACTCAATGGATGGCAGTGGCTGATAATTTCTTATTCTAATAGAAATCAGAGACATGTTTGACATTCATGTCTTGGAACACCAAAAATCATCCATGTATAAAAGACACTTTTCCTTTAAAAGATTTGTAGATGCACAGAAATTAATACTGAGAATAGCCCTGGCTGGTGTGGGTCAGTGGATTGAGCACTGGCCTGCAAACCAAAGGGTCACCGGTTCGATTCTCAGTCAGGGCACATGTGTGGGTTGCAGGCTAGGTCTGGTTCCCAGTGTGGGGGGTGTGAGAGGCAACCACACACTGATGTTTCTCTCCTTCTTTTTCTCCCTCCCTTCCCCTCTGTCTAAGATAAATAAATAACATCTTTAAAAAAATAAAAACATTTAAAAACAAAACATTGAGAATAAAAAAATGGACTGCCAGTCCTGCACTCTAACTGTACAGGAGATGACAGAGGCCCAGGGACTTCTGCCAGGCACATGGACAGCTAAAGAGACCGACTGGGGACCGCTGAGGACCCCAGTCGCCCATTCCACTGGTGCTCTGTTGAGGACTGTGTGTGGCTTGTCATCTGAACGCTATCTCTGTCTGCTCATGCCCACACACGGCGCCTTGCAGAGCTTGCAGAGAGGAAATGATTGCTTACTGACTGGGTGGCCCAGGCACAACCTCTGCACAGCGTTTCTCCATCCAGCTCGCTCCGGGGAGGAACGTTGGAGGAGCCCGGGGAGACCCAAGGAGCAGGCGCCCCTCCATCCTTGCCCCCATCCCACCCCTCTCTTCCAAGAGATTTTGTATGAACACATCCTTTTTCTCTTTATCCAAGTTTTAGAGGTGGAGGCATTTAAAGAAGAGGGGAAAAAAATCCTTGATTTTGCATTTGAAAAACAAAGTTCTCTTTCTTAACATAGAAATTTCCTTAATGCTCAAACAGCAGCACATTGACCTCAGAGTCTCTCGGAGGCTCGACAAAGCCGCCTTTCACATGTCAGGAGACCTGAGAAACAAGAGGCTTCCTCTTGCTAGTAGATGGAACTGTTACATCTTCTGGGTCCAAGGACATCTGCCCCCTTCCTAACTGCTTCTTGAAAACTATAAAATACACCCATACCACTAATTCTCAGCAAGTCCACGAGGATTTCTGTTTCCAGAAGTAGCATGGGCTGAATACTCTGAAGAGCTCTCTTATAAAAATACAACAGAATCCTGGATAAATTACAACATAACATGACAGAGCTCACGAGAAAATAATGAAAATTTCCCAAGGCAAAGATACAGAGACAAATGGACAGACAGATGCACGTAGAAAGACAGGCAGACAGACAGACAGACAGACAGACAGACACGGGCAGGATAAAAGAGAAGGAGTGAGATAAAAGCAGAACGGTGGATGCTAAATTAATGTGAAGGGAATAAATGCCTATGTAAGTACAAAGCCTCAGACCCTCCTCAGGATGAGGGAGCTGGAACCAAAACCATGCTAGGGCAAGACAAAGGGGCCACGTGGTCCAGGAGGGCAGCTGTTTTATGCACCTAAGGGACTCTGTAGTCTCTTAGCTCATTTGCATATATAAACGCAAATCTTCCACAGAGGAAAGGCCACCCTATTCACACCTGCAGGATTCTCACTGATTAGCTTCAATTTAAAATAAGTTCCCAGTAAAAAATTCCCAAATTCATACAAAATAAACCACATGCTTAAGAGTCCACGGGAACAGCCAACAGATTTAATCTCCCTAAGACTTCAGATACTAGAACTATCAGACAAGCATATGGAATAATTATGTAGAAAACACTTTAAGAGGAAAGATTACATTTTTAAAGTGAATTAAAACAAGAGACTACTAAAATATCCAGTGAGTTTTTCTTTTTTTAAAACAACTCAATATAACTTATAGAAATGAAAAAAATATAATTATAGAAATTTAAAACTCAGTTTATGAGTTAATCAGCATACTGGACCCAGCCTCTGAGGGAGGCTGAGAAGCTAATCTTTATTTTGGACGGTTGTGGACATGCCCAGGTGAAAACAAAAGCAGATGTTCGGGACAAACAGTCCCTTTTATTGTATCATCTGAGACAATGAGATGAAGCAGTGAGAATCCTGCCCAGTCCCTCCTCTTGGCCATTCATGGGGTGGCATAGTATAATCAGGGCCAAGGACACACGCTCAGCTCTGCTTCTCTATGACTAGGAAGGGTTTCAGTCTCGAAGGCCCCAAGTATCCCCTGCATCATTCCCCTCCTCTTGCCCAGCGTGTGCGGCCACTACAGTCATTAGTGTACAGTCTCAATGATATTCTGTAACCTCAAAGGACTTTCCAAATACAATTTCCAGAGCATGCCCACTGGGTGTTCTCTCCCCCAGGAAGTTGCTTGACAGAAAACACTTTCATCTGGGAAACAAAAGCATTAAGAAACTTTGCCTTCACATTTGGGTTTGATTTCTTCCGTTTGCAACTGGCTGCATGATCGCAACGTGCCGTTCTGGGCATGGACTGTGTCCACGGACAAGTACAGACTCGGGCTTTCTTCCAGGCTCTGCCTGGGGCTTCCCTCTGGCCAAGCAGATCCAGGCACCCCATGCTAATGAGAGACCCGCTGCCAGGATGCAGAAAAGAGACCACAGCCCAGTGCATGTAAAGGAGGGTCGGGGCAAAAGAAGAGGCCAATCAGTCCCATCCTCAGTGGAGGCTGACCTGGAGGGGCAGTGCTGGAAGACCAGGATTCAGGGACAGAAGACTTCTGCTTCCCCGGAAAGAGGAAATGGCAGCAGGAATGTAAAAGAAGGGAGGCTTTCACTGACATTGCTTAAAGAGAATTCCACCATCAATTTAACAGTGAAGAGGAGTTCTAGTAAGTTCCCAGAATGAGACATGTTCATAGTATGTACACAAATACACTATCCCCACGATGGCCCTTACACCATTCCTGCTGCCACTGCTGAGAGCTGACTCTGTGCCCAACCAACCTGGGGGACAGGTACTGTGACGGTCTCCGGTTTACAAAGCAGAAAAGCACAGCTTAGAGAGGTCAAATCCTAGCTAGCGTATATCAAAGTCAGGGCACAAGATCAAGTCTGACTGACTCTCCAGAATAAGATATAATACGGTCAGTAGCCTGGTAGGAGCCATAATATGAAGGCTGTCAATTAAACATACACACACATACAAACTTCTTTTCCCTAATGGTTCATTTTCATTATGGCCACTGAAGATTTTGATTGGTACGCACCATCTAAAAAGATGAGCATGAAGTTTACATTTCTTTCCAGGATCAAAGATTCTCATGAAGAGCCCCGGACTGAGGAAACACAGAGAGAGCTCTGAGGAGCAAAGTGTTAACTAACCACATCCCAGAAACTGAAGCACACGAAGTTCTCTGCCAGTAAATGGTGCGGTTATGTAGTACGCACTCTAAACTGAGCTGAAATCCTATCCAGAGCATGCCTTAAGGAAAGAAACTTGTCGCCCCTGCTTGGTTAAGAGCCAGTGTTAGCTCATGATTACCTCATCCAGCTCAATATAGCACACTGAAGACTTGCAGGATACTGAGCCTTTCGTTCTGAATGCTGTGGAGGAAAAAAAAAGGAAGGAAGGAAGGACGGAAGAAATAAGAAAAAAGGAATAAATGTGGGACATGAAAATAAAAAGAAGTAACTGGGATCATTCTTTGGTTTCCTATTACGCCTGGGCAGTTGACATTATTTTATTTAACCCTCACAACCACCTCAGGGGAAATGGCCAGTCTTCAGACGCTGAAGCTGGTGCTCGGAGATGTTAAGTAACTTGCTTAAGATCACAGAGCTGGCTCTGAACCTGCGGTTGTGAAGTCTGAAGCCCCTGCCCTCCCCTCCATGCCACCAGCAGAAACGCGAAATTCTGGCTCTTCTCCCGCTCTTGGCAGCCGAACACTGCTAATGAAAGATAATTGGAAGGTCATCATCCAGATGTCACCAAAACAAAAAAAAAAATCTGGAACACCTTGGAATTTTAAAACCTCATCTCCAACAGACTTTAACCTTTCAAATTCATAAGCCATCACTACCTTAACACTGAAAGTGTAATAGTTACTAAAATATAAGCAATTAAAATATAAGAAAAAATTTAAGGACTAATACACATAACTGGATAAAGATAACATATCTGTATTAAAATTCTAACATATACTAAAATTCATTTCTCCTAGCTAGAAAAACCTGTGTTGATTTAATTAAAACCTGTGATGATCATATTAAAAAAGGCTTTAATATAATATAAAAGCTGAAGACTTCACGATTTTTACTAACATACGTAAGATTGTCTGAAGCATTTTATTCATTTTGCAATTTGTCTAGTTCATTCCTTATCCATCTCTTGGGTTCTCCAATGCCTAATATTCTTAATTCTCCCAATATTTCTGAATTCAAAACATATTCAAAACAAAAGTCTTCTGGCCCTGCAAATCACATTTTTTGTATGTTTTAATTTTGCTCAGATTTTATTTCAAATGGCCTCTGATAATATCGGCATCTTTCCCTTCTATACCCAATTTTTTTCTAGGGCCTCGTTTTGTGCCTGCAAATAAATTGGTATAATTCAGTGGAAGCCAACATTATTTTCTTAATCTACAGAAGGAATCTGTTTGAAGGAATGAAAAGGGGCAAATCAGCAGAGATATTAGACGTATATTTAATATATCATTTGAAGTCTGCTTATAGAATTCCCACATTAACTCAACATCATACCCTGCCAGTCCAACCCTAGTCCCTTATTCCAAACTCCTCCTGGATGTTGGTTTGGGGGCAGGGGACTGGGACCCCATGTAAACCCTCAGACTTGAAGCTTCCAGAGGGCAGGGACTTCATTTGACTGCTTCGTTCACTGGTGCATCCCAAAAGCTACAGAGAACCTAGCACATGGCTGCCATTCAAATATGTCTGAATGTCTGGATGCTTGCCCAGGAGCCACCATCTTTTTGCTTAAATGCTAACCAAGCATGCACAATAAAGAGTGACCAGAAGAGGGTGAGGGGTCTGGAAACCATGTTGACTTGAAGAAAAATTAAAGAATTTGCAGGTACTCGGGTACACTAAGCAGGGATGGAGCGAGACTCAGAGGGAACCCTGCTCAGAGTCTGATCCATAAGCTTCAAGTTACCAGCCACGTGCTGGGCAAGCCACTGGAGTCTCATTCTTCTCATCTGCGAGACAGAACTGCTCTAAGGAATAAATGAACAAGAAAAGAAAGACAAAGAGGAGATGATAGCTTCCTTTGAATGTGTGGATGACAATGTGTAGGAAGACAGCTCTATCCATACACTACAAGATAAAAACTCCCAATACCGGAAGTAAACGTAAAATGGTATGATACCGAACCAAAACAATGCAGACCTCCCTAATAAAGAGTGCTCCTACCTAGAAGAAGTGGCCTACCTCTAAAGGTGTCAGATTAGTCATTGTCTTAAAAAGAAAACATGTGATTCAGAAATTTCTGCAACCGGGTTTAGTTAGAAGGGTATTAGCTAAGGTATCTGCCAACTCACATTCTGTGTTGTATGATTTCTTCCTTTTCTTTTCGTAACTGAAAAACTGCATTTTCCATGATTTCATGATTTGCATATGTATAAATGAAGTCACGTAATGGGTAGTTTACAAAGTCCACAATGTCTGAGACCTTTCACACAATTCAACCTCCTCTTCCCAAAAAATGTAGCAGTCATGTTTACAGTGACCAGAAAATAAAAATCCCACAGGTATGTCCTCGTAATATTGGTGACTTTGGGTAAGCGTCAAGGGGCATTACATCATTACCTATCCACCATTCCAATCAAATAAATATTGACTTGGTCAACCTTTCTTCAGTGTAAAGGTTCGCCTGATGCAACAAGTCTACTTCAGTGTTAACAACTGCAGCTCCTCTTTCTCTCTCCTTTTCCCTACCCCCTGTATGGAGCATTTCATTCCGAATAGCAGGTGATACCTTGAATAACAGCTCGACCAGTGCACCTCTCCCTCAGCCATCAAACATCTTCCTACAAGCCCAGAAAAGCTCTGCTGCTTACCCACTTAGCCAAGACAATGAGAACGCTACGTACTGGGGATACTCGGACCACAAACGAATGGTAGACTTTAAGTTTCCCATTGCAGTGAAACAGATCAGTCTCCACTGCCTCTACCCTCGTGACTGCTATGCTCCCAGGACTTAAGGCAGCTGGGGCTCATGGTCTGAAAAAACGGAATCTGTTTGGAGATGAGGTTTATTTGATCATTTTTAGAAGACAGCGTTTTTGGATGAATGAAAGGAGAGTGAAGCTAGCCTAAGAGATGAAGTAGGGACCCAAGAAGCCTTAACATTCCACAGAGCAAAACTGAGTTCTGTTCCCACTCAGAGTGGCTTTGAGAGAAGAGGGAAATCTGGGAAACTTAAGACTTTTCCAAAAATCTTAGTTATTCCAAAATTAAATAGCAGCAAGGAGTCAACTTCCATCAACAGCTGCTGTACATTTAGCCAGTCTCTTCCTCTCTGTGTATTTTTAAGAAGGGAAGATCTATTTGGAATTGCTTTTATACCAGTGTGTTCTGACATGTTTAAGAGGTCTAGAATAGAAACATGGGTTTTCTGGGCTGCATTCCTATTCCACATCCATTCTGTTCACATTGTGAGGGACGCCGCGGGGTACTTTATAAATGTTTTAGCAGTCACTCCTGCCAGCTCCGAATGTATGTTTTGGGACACACAGTATTTTTAAAATCGACTGTTCTCGGGTTCCCCACAGTTCCCCACCATTCCTTACTATTTGCACTAAAAAAGGCCATGTCATTTGTTATTCTGTCCTGGGTACAGGACACTGAAAGTCTGACCTTGAATATAAATTCCAAGAGCTCAAAAACACATGCCCTGTTTCATCTGTGTGTGTCTAAGCACCTAGGAAAGCTCTGCTTTTGGTGGGCATTCTGTAACTATTTCGTGGCCATATGTTTTAGAAGAAAGGAAAATTAAATTAGAAAGTTTAAAAGTTTACCTTTGGACCACTGAGCCAAAGGTTTCATTTGCTTAAAGAATGGCAATAATGCTGTGGACTCACTAGTTCTGTATGTCACAGTTTGTCAGGAGGTGGCTTGTGAAGGGACATAAACATGGGTGGCACTTGTATTGGTTCCAACTCTCTAAATTCTAACTTTCAGCACTAAGTTCTAAGTGGGGAATTTTCCCAACTGGCAGGATTATTGTTTTGGCTTTGTAAAAACCCCCAGAGTTCAGTGCCTTGAAACATGAGGGTTTTATAAAATGGTTATTACCCTTTAAAACGCTGGACTAAATGATGTTCTGCCAGATGTTTTTTAAGTGTGATAGTTTTTTAAATATATACATGATTAATGCTTTAGAGACAGATATCACTGAGGACACACCTAATTCACTGAATCTATCCTGCAAACTATTTTTACAACAGCAAATGTGATCACTGATAATAACGGGCATTCATAAAAGTGTAAATATACTACTCAAATTTAAGTTATGAGCCGAGCATTTTCCAGCTCCATTTAATAGTCACTCAGAAAAGCAAGGACTAAGTGTGATGACTAACAGAAAGGCCAGCATCTTGAGAAAGCACAGTGTTGGCCCATTTTTAGAGTAACCACAAAGGGCTACTCCTCATAGTTACCGCGATGCTTCAAACGGGACGGGGAAACAGATTTTTCTCCAAAGTCACAGGGTGTCTGTCTCTCCCTGGAGTCACTCTTTGGTTTGCTTCTGTGCTCTGAAAACCTCGCCAGTTGTCCTCGCCCACGCCCTCACAGTCAGGACTGAGGGAAAGGGAGTTTGGGAAGAGAAGAGAGGAGAGGAGGAAAGCAAAGACACTGCCAAGAGGGTGCTGAGGGGCAGTGTCCCCCACACACCGGCATGTGCCCCAGTGCCTTTGCCAAGACCGCGTAGCAGCGCCGTTCAAGGCTGACCTTATCGGAAGGAGAAAATACAGTCTGCATGCCAAGGACAGCAGGGAGTGAAGGGGGACGCCTGGAGAGAGTGTGGCCTGCAAAAGAGCGCAGCCTGGATAGCTGTGTCTCTGGTGAGTGCTCTGCTCAGGTGTAACTGGGTAGTTTGTGCATTTGCACTTCCAAGTAGAAGAAAAATGAGAGGGGAAGAGGCGGAGGGAGGAAGAGGCCCTGGAGCCAGATGCACATATTCTGTCAATGATGAGCTGAGTTATCTCAAACAGCCACCAGTGGCTACTGCCCCCAGGCACAGCCCAGCTCTGTATCAGGGTCTGTAACGTCTGTGAACAGACTCAGACCAGGTGTGAAGAGATGGGCTCTTGGTGGGAAACCCTAGGGAAGAATAACAATGAGAATGGGCTGCTTGCTATTTTTCTTCTAGAACAGGACAGGAGCATGTAAGCTTCTTCCGAGACTGGAGTGCCATGATTCACTAAAACTATCCATTTTGACCATTATGCCTTTAAAGATGTAGAAACTTCAATTCAAGAAATAATCTCTGTAGAAGTTTCATTCAAGTGGACACTGCAGCAAAATTATTTTCTCCTCCTTAAACATTATTTTGCATAGCTCATTTTTTTAAGGCAAAAAAAAAGGATAAGGATTTCTTGCATTCTTTTTTATCCTTTTACCTCACTCAAGAGACATTACACTTAGCTCAATTAACAGAGCACTCTTCTTCAAATTCCTGGAAACGGCTTGAGTTGTGACTCATGCACACAGAGTTAGAAGTGAAATTACATAGTTTAACTTTACTGAGGCCTCTGGTCTGAAATGCAGTGCATTAAATTATGTGTGATGAAGTACAGGCCCATTCTTCAAACAGAAGAGTCTTTCAATCGGACTTGAAATTACCGTTGGTATCAACAACTACAGCCAGTGTCTGTGCTCATCACTAGTCGAGCTATCTCTACTTCAGTGACACTGTCCTGCCTGTCTTATGCAACTGTCACCTCCACCTTTCACCACTGCGCACAAAAGTTAACCAACAGCCGTGAACAGGCTGGTGATGGGTCATCAACAGAAAGTGGAATTTTAGATCACGACTGTACTACGTACTTTCAAATTTGGGGTTAGAGAAATAATGTGCGTTCTTCAGGCTTTGCTTAAGGCTCAAAATCCTTATAAAAATCAATTTAAAACTACTTCCAGTAGTTTGGTGGAAAAATTGGTGCCTTCAGCGTTCAGAGTCACCGGAACAATTTATCAGTGGTAGATGTGGTCGGGGAATGCGGCACACCTAGAGTTAGCAATGCGGTAAGAACAGGGCAATACTTGAATTTATAATAACGTTTAAAGTGACAATATTAGGTTGGTTGTCCTCACAATTTTTTGTGCTCTGTAGCAGAAAAGACCAGAATAATGTAAATATGTTATTCATTATTCAGAGAGTTCATATGATCCGCCTCGGCGAGACAAAATGCACGATCAACAGAAATTTTATGCAAAGTGTGCTCTTTTTTTGTTCGGTTCACTGAGCTAAGTGCAAACCATCTGTTACCTACGATAATCAGAAAAAATAAAAACTCAAACAGCCTTCTAAAGAAGAGAGCACAAACAGAACTCACCTGCTTAAAAGCACCACTTATGAGATTTAAGCCCTAATGACTTTAGAAGGCTCAGAAGCCACACATACGGTCTTCACTTTAGGTTAAGATTACACTTTTCCATTTGGGGGTGGGGGGTGAGAGCATGCCACTTTAAAAAATTAACATCATACGAATGTTCTATGCTAGTGTCTTATTCAAATGTTAATTTCCAAAATATATTAAAATCTAACAACTTTTCGGTTAGAATTGCACTTTTGTCCCCATTTATGAGATTCCTGCCAAATAATTAGGATATTACAGTGATTTCAAAAAAAGCAGGATGGCCACGTGTGAATCGGTGATCTTGTGGAGTCAAAGTGCTTGACATCAGGCCTTCGGTCTGCCCCTGGCTGCCTGAGCTCTGATGAGTTACGCCTCTTAAGATCTGTTTCTTAATCTGAGAAGAGAACTCTAAAATGTCATTCTCAGAAGCCTGCTTCCCTTCCAAATCTGCCTAACACTGTGCCTGGCATACACATTGTACCAGCAACTCAGTAACTGTCCCCAGCCTCTGGCTGGAGATGAGCCTTTTTTACAGAGAGGGGAAGAAAGGGAGAAAGAGAGGGAAAGAAATTCATATCAATGTGTGGTTGTCACTCGTGCACCCCCCACTGGGGGCCTGGCCATCGACACAGGCATGTGCCCTGACTGGGAATCGAACTGGCGACACTTTGGTTCACAGGCCAGCACTCAATCCACTGAGCCACACCAGCCAGGGATCATCACTAAGTTTAGAGTAAGGGATATGAAACCAGCTGTCACAACAGTGTCTCACCATTTTTACAGTGGTATAACCACATTACCAGGATATTAAGCCCCTATTCATGTATTACCATCTAATGAAAAAGGTGATTTCACTTGAAAGGTGACATTCTAAGTTTCCAGAGAGCTTAAAACAGGATCAGCCCAGGCTATGTTGTCCAAGCTGTAATACTACAAATGTCATCAGCACCCACTATTGTTTCTCAATGGCATGTAAATGTGCTTTGTGCTGTTTTCTCGATGAGTACAGCACACACAAGTCCAACTCCACCTACGCAACCACAGTGTGACAAATGTAATGCATTTATAGAGGGCTTTGTTTTGCAACAAACATTACAAATCTTAACCACTTGCAAAGCAAGTCTTGCAAAAGATAAGAATTTCAGTAGAGAAATCAACTTTTAAATTGCTTGCTGTGCCTGTTATTCATTAGGCACATTATTACATCAACATGACAAGTAAGAAAGAAAAGGTGTAGGTTATTTTATAGTTTCAAAACTGACCTCGCTTTGCAGTGAAGCTACAAGAAGAGCCACATCAGGCTGACAATAAGCTGCAAGGTTGGATTGCAAATGTCACTCTAAAGATGCTCCAATTTCAGGTAAGAAAAGAGGGCACTGACTATTCTTACCCATCATTTCTTTTCCTTCCCATTTATGTATGTATTTATAACTCCTTAATTAAAATGATCTCAGCTGAACTTGGAATAAAACTTATTTCCTGACCCACAGGGAGACAGGGAAACTCATGAACCTGAGAATTTGGAGGACATAAGGGTGGTGACACAGGAGACAACCGGAGTCCAAAGAGTTCCTCTGAGGCCAGGGAAATACTCCCACCATTGCACAGAAGGGAAGGTCATCACTGTGTCATTGTCAAAGCTTTTTAACTCCCAACTCCCCATAGTCACACGGCTTCTGAGCCAGCTCTCTGCTCCTCTGTGGAGACCATGAGCAGCCTTACGTCAGCAAGACGGAAAGGGTATGACCATGAAGGCCCCACCCTGCCCCAAAGGGTTCTCTCCTAAGATAGGTTTCCCAGGCGACGGAGTGCCTTCTGAACTGTAGGGGTCACATCTTGGGTTCCTGAAACCCTAAGAGTCTACTGGTTGGAATCCAGGGCATTGTGAACTCCCAGAAATCTTACACAAATTATTGGGGTGGAGCATCTTATATGGAAATGCGTGGATCTTCTTCCTTCCACTGAAGCATGAACATAATCAGAATGGAAAGAACATCAGACTACAATAGGAGGCGTTCCTCTTACGTATGTCAAAGAGCTGTAAGTACCATTAGTTCAAATGCAGTTGATGAAAACTGTATGAAACTTATAAAACAGTAAGTCAATGCAATCTCCTCTTTTTGACCTCTTTCATTCTCCCACTTGATTCACTTGCCCAATCTTTTAAGAGTTGCACAGTGAAATTTCAGAAACTGCTCAAGCAGCATGGATCTCATGTTGTGAATATTAGTATGAATCTACAAGGAATACAACCTTTAACTCTCCCCCTAATGTGTTACTGTAAATTCATAATATAGATTAACAAGCCAATGAGAAGAGGATTTGGTAGGAAAGTAACTCTGAACACCACGAAGCTTGACAGAGACTGGCCTGTGGTCCACGGAAGCATCTCATCCACCACCTGGCACGCCCTCACACACGCACAGAGCTGTGCTCAGCACGCACTCCAAGCTGGGATGCACTGAAACACTGGGCAGTGCCATTTTGTTTCAAGGTGATGAACTCACTAAGCTCTCAGCAGGTCTTGGACTTAGATGAAATTCATTACTCCTCCTGTCAACTCCTTCATAAAATTCCGATCGATGCAGCATCTCAAAACTAAATGCTGAAATAGCAATCTCAATTTGGCCTGATTCATCATAGCCAAGGCGGCTTCATTTTCTTGCACTGGCTGCCCTGGAACACAGGTAAATTCCTCAAGTGGCCCAAACATTCTGGAATGTTAAAGATGCCTCAGGATGGGGTGTCGAAACTCACCTAGGGCTCTTTCTAGGTCTCACAAAAATGTCTCTGAAACAATTGCTCAGATTACACAGAATTAGCAAAGCCCAGATACAGCTTGCTGTTGGATTCAAACACACATATAAAATTGTGTTGCTTAATACAATCACCAAAGCCGATAAAGGGGTCTATACAGAGTAGCCTGAATTTTTAAACATGGGCTTTTCCCAGAAGAATTCAAACCTGAGTTGATACAAACTGTTAGGAATTTTTCACTTAAATTTTATCAGGACTAGTGAGTTGCAAACATCCTGTGGACTCACAGGCCCATGCAAAAACAATGAGCACCCTTTGCCTGGGGAGACCAGGAAGAAATGTTATGGAAGTGCGTACAGGACCGCCTCATTTTACTGTCCTTCGCTTTATGGTGCTTCATGGATACTGCGTTTTTTACAAATTGAAGGCAAGATCCTCCACCAGCAAACAGATCACGATTCTCTCTATTGTGGGGGTCTGGAAAGGTATGCCTGCCTAAAGGGGATTTCAGAAAGAAAAAAAAAATCACAATTGTAAAGCAATTTCTGTTCTTCTGAGAAAAAGAAGGAAATTTTGTTCAATACAGGTGTTCTCTACTTGAAGGAAAAACACAGAGGACACATTTGTAAAATTTTTTATTTACTGATTTAGTCAGGAGAAATTTATTTAAAATTTAATTTACTCATAGGTTATTATAAAATAATAATACAGTCAGTATCCATCTATCACTCAACTCAAGAACCTAAAATTAATAATATTTGTTGGTCATATAGTAACCAATAATGGAATGACAGTACTGTGTTGCAAATAAAGAATTATGATTAATGGAATTCCAAGCACCTAAGGTCCATTAAACAATAACATTGCACAGTACACATTGTACCTAGTAAAAACGAACTCACCCACCCCAGAATTTCTTTAAATAACAATTTCCACCTAAAATATAATCTCTGAGTGTGCTTTAACTTTGTTCTCTAAGACCTTTCAGAATAGTTTGGATTCTCGGTTAACTGTCACAGTTTTTAGAGGCCGAGGGTCATAAACAATGAGCAACTTTGCCAAAGTATTAATAAGCATCACTGCTCTCCAAAATGCAAATTCTGATGAGCTAAAGTCTAAGTGACCCCAGTTTTATGAAAGAGCAACAAGAGGAGGGAAAAAAGCAGTGGTTTTTAACAGCGATGACAGGGACCATACGGGGATGACAGTACCCCAACTGACTGACCGCTCCGTTCATGTTGGGGACACATCACCTAAAGAAGAAAACCTTACAGTAGAGTGTTCTCTCCTCCTGATACCTTCAGCTCTCTGTATCACGCGAGGGGGTCATTAGCGTTCTCTTCTCACTGTGTGTGTGTTGATGGCGCCTTCACAGGGTGGTCAGCGCCCAGAGAACTGAGACCAAGTTACTCATTCTTTGCTTCTCTGCAGACTCTGGTCTGGGCCTTAGATATCTACAACACGCGCTCACCCAAACAGATTCACTAACCGCTGATCAGGGAAGACTCCAAATAGAACATCTCAGAAGGTATTTTTAGAATCAAAGTTCCAAAGTTATATTCCCTATTCCAAGGGAATCCCAATATAGCAAACAGTATTCATTAATTTGGATGCTCATACAGTTGCTAACTATTGTACCTTTTTGCATATTAGTTTCACAAAAATCAAATCCAGTTGTTTCCACCAAACAGATGCCTTCTTTCAGGAACCAGGCGGCAGGAATGTGGGGAAGGAGGGGTATGTCGCTCACATGCTTTGGGAAAACAGACATTGCTTGTGATACAGAGATGGTGCCCCGCCTCCAGCACACAAATGTTATTTCAAGTTCTAGAGATATTAGTGTGGATTTTTAAAAGTACAAATTGAATTGCCTTCTGAAAAATCTGCCCCAAGTTCAGATTAAGAAAGTAGAGAAATAAGGCTGAACATACAAAGAGACCCCATTTTTCCTTTGGGGTTCAATGCACAGTAACTTCATTCCACTAATGATAAGCACCACGGTCTCCACTTACCAACGTGACAGCTCAGCACCCGGAGCCAAGGCAACACCGCACACGACAACCTTCATCTACTAACTGTGGTGGAGGTACCAACTCACATCTTGGTGCCAACACAGGAAATGAATACATAAAAGGTGAGCTTTAAGCTTTATATTATTACTTGCCTTTTTTAATGAACAATCATCTTTAAAAAAAAAAAAAAAAAAACCAGTGCAATAGATCCAATGATCTTAAAATCTGACCGAAACGAAAAAGAAAAAAAAAACATGGGCAAAAGTAGAATAATAAGATATATAATCAGAAGAAGAATAAGAGAACACCTAACTAAATCGCAACATTGTTCAGCCTCCTACTGATACCGAGTTTTACCCACTGTGATCCCTTGCTCTCCATTGGAAGAACGTGGACTTTGGCCACGCACACAGCACTACAGCAGGTTTGAACTGTATGAAGACTTAGGTCGCCTCGATGAAACCCGAGTCAGTTAAGGAAAGAAAAGAATTTCCCCCCAACAACCTTGGGAAAAACTAGCAAGAATCAACAAGGGCCATAAAAATTCTTTGTTGTGTATTATTTGCAAAATATTCCACAATGAATACAGAACAGTCTCTCCCCCTGCCCCTTAACTCCTGGAAGAAAGGTTGTGAAACGTTCTTGTGTTGCCCGCCTCATTGCCCAGCTCGGGGTGAGGCTCACGCTGTAAGGAGCGGGGCGAGTGTGTGCACTGGGATGGGCGTGCGGTGTGGGTTCTGCTTTCTGATTTACTCCTTTTTCTGCAGTGGGGTGGGGAGATGGCATACAATTAAATACAAGATGTTGGCTGCACCGGATCATCACACAGGACACTCTAGCCTGATGATTCCACCTTGGATGCAAGAAACCCCAAGATTTTCCACAACCCGTTATGTCGGTGCCCATCCAGCAAAACCGAGAACCGCAGATTTCCTGGAGGAGAGAGCCGAAGTTGAAGTCTAAACAGGAATGGAGCAGATGTGACCCACACACTCGAAGCCAGACTTCAAACACAAACCACACTAGCTAAAATCTTAAAAGTCAACACCAAGGGTACTTACCAATGAGAAGGTTAACTAATGGCAGTGGAAGCCATTCTCAGAAACATTTCGAGTTTAAAGGAGTCCCAGACCCACATGAAAAACAGCGGTCTACTGCTTGCTTCCAAAGGTTAATGTGTAACAGTTATGTTTACCAAGTTGGACAAGAAATGTTAATAGGTAAATCATGCTCTGATTATCTTCACTCAGCTGGGTGGAGCCTGGTAAACTAGTTAGAGCCTGGTGGAAGTGAACCCTCAGCTGTTGGCTTGGTTTTGCCAGTGGCACTGACCATACTTCCACAGCCAGAAAGGCAACTACGGGGAAACATGAGAAGCGTCCAGACAAATCTGTCCCCACCACTGAAACAAAAGCACCAAGCATGTGTGCTTTGCATGCTGGAATAGTGAGTGGCCATCTTCATATATAGTTATTTTCATCTTTCATGGGAAAACAGTCACCTTCCTATACAGGCACGTGTTGCTTAACGACGTTTTGGTCAAAGATGGACCATGGGTGGCATCTACAGGGTGGTCCCGTGAGATTCCAGGGGAGCTGAAAGATTCCTATCACTTCTCGACCTCACAGCCGTCCTAAGGTCAGGGCACAACACATTACTTACGTGTTTGTGCCGGTGCTGGTACTGTGCTGCCGGCCGCACAAAAGGGCAGCACATACAATTATGTGCAGTACAGAATACTTGAAAAAGGCAATAAAGAACTAGGTTACTGGTTTGTATATTTACTATATAATACTTTTATCATTATTCTAGGGTGTGCTCTTTCTACTTATAAAAAAAATTGCCTGCAAGCAGTGTGCCTTGTTACAGTGGCAGCAGCCTCTTGTCTTGTCTCTTGATCATTTTCTCGGATTTAATCACGATTCAATCTCAGGTAGTTTAGTTCGGCAGCCTGCTGCAGACTACACCACGTGGTCTAGGTGTGTGGCAGCTGACACCATCCAGGAGAGCATGAGTGCACCTGTGATGTCCGCACAACAGTGAAATCGCCGAACATTGCATTTCTCACCACGTATTCCCATCGCTAAGTCACGGATGAGTGTGTTCCTTACCTGTTTTCTGGGGTAGGCAGGACTGAAGCCACCTGTTTACAGGTGTTGTTACTTCAGGTAAAATTACAGCAAAGCAAAACCCACTCTTAAAATCCCTCAGTGGAAGGTTTACAGACTGTAAAAGGAAGTGTGGCATCCCTCTAAATTTGAAGCTGCACCTTCCTTTTGGCGGTGCAGTGTCTGGTACAGAGTGGGGGACTCACTGATCTTCAAAGACAGAGTAGATGCTTGAAGACAGACATAACACCCTTTCTCAAATGATTGAAACCAGTGGCATTCAGTCAAAGTGAAGACATACAGAGAATGGATTGTGGGCCACACACTGTGTTACACGGTAGAATGAAAAGTTATTAAAACAGAAGACAACGAAAAGTACAATTCCATTTTTTTATGAAGGCCATGGCTTTATCCACGTGGTCTTGAATATTCAGATTGAAGGTGGGGAAATGAGTTAACCACTTAGATTTTCAAAACCACTTAGACAAGGAACATCATGTAATTGAAATCAGAAGGTTAACTGAGGTTCTCAGCACAGGCATGCTGCAGAAATACTGCTTTTGTTCTAACATCCAGGGAGCCACCTGTAAGGAGCCCGTCCTTCAAATCCATGAGTTCGTGTCATGTTTGGGGAAATAAAGAGCAGCATCAGGGTGTTTTCAAGGTTCTGTGCTGAAAGTTGGGTCACTGAAGGACACTGAAATAAAACCAGCAGGTGGCTTTGAACACTTCAAAAAATATGTGCATTTCTGGATAGGGCAGATGTGAAGCAGCAAGCGAAGATAGCAGAACGGCGAGGAAGACAGAAACTGGGTTGAGAAGGCACCAAAGGAAAACTCGAAGGGAAAGCCCATTTGAAAAGGTGGGCTGTAAACAGACGCAATGGCCACAGATGGGGGCCCCATGTCCGGCCAGAGGAGCCAGGCGGAGCAGCGGGAACTTCGGGAACTTCGACAATGAAGCTGGAGATGAGAACCACAGCTGGGCCGTCCAGGAAAGGGACCGGGCGCTCTCCCCGCAAAGGTCAGCGGGTGCTCCCGGGAAAGCGAGAAGCCGGAGCGTGGCGATTCTGCAGGCCCGTGCACCCACATGCCAACAACAGAGGAGACTACCAGACGGGAAACTCCAGACTATTTTGGACTTCTTGAACTCCAACAGCCACCAGGTCCCCCTCCCAGCCCCTGCTCGTGTTCACCAGCTCCTGACAGCCAGTGATGAAGGGCTCTGCTGACGTCCACAAGAGGCCAAGGAGGCCGCAAACTGAGTCCTCACAGATACCATCCAGATTTTATCCTGGTCTCCAAGGTCCTGGCAAACCCTAGAAGATTAAGATACCTTGAGATAAATGACATTCCCTAATCAAGGCACAGTGGGGACCACGGGAGGGGCAAGGGAGAAACTGTGAGAAATCCTAACACATGACGTGGCCTCCCGGAGTCAATGCAGAGCAGCCAATTAGCAACCTTTTGGTAAAAGGAGAAATAAACACTTAAGCCCTTCTGCACTGAGAAACCACTTCATGTTAAACTGTAGTGTAATTGAAGGGGGGGAAAGGATTTAGCATGACGAAAGGGGAAAAGCCATCCATGAGAAGGTATATCAGGAATACTCTTACCCTGTACATCCCCTAGAAAAAGACCACAAACAGAAATGTTTGAAATTTACTGAGGACATAATTATTATTAGTTATTGGGGGGTGGGGGGTGAAGGCCACTGAAGTTTTAAAGACCGGCTGGGGCAAGAATGAGCAAGTACCCAGCCTGAGAACCCCTACACTCTAAATTCACATGCTAGACCCCCAGCCACGACTTCAGAGACCTCTACTGGAGTAACATCTGAACACATCCCCCATGTTGAGTCCTGCAAATCCTGCCACCTGAACGCTTTTTTAGGCAGTTCTGCGTAGATGCGTGAAAGTTTGAACAATTTTAACTCAAGATCCAGGTAATGTTTCCATACAGGTGGCCAGTGAGCCATTTCTTTTCAATACCTCCATGGCACAAACTCTGCATTTGTTACTCCACGGATTGGAGGTCGCGTCCACAGATGTGGTCAGGTTCTCTGGGGGAACATTACTCTGGCAATGAGCCTCGTGATTCTGTAAGCATCAGGAATGGCATTTCGAGTTCAAGGCTGAAGACCGCATGAAATAAGCTTTAAAAACTATAGCCCATCTCAAACAGATTTAAAACTGCTAATCCGTTTACTTTAAAAATATCCCAAACATCTCATCATGACGGGCCACCTTATCTGTCCTGCCAGTCCCGGGCAGGTCTAAGATGTGAAAAGGCTTCCCAAACTCCAAGCGGTGTTTCACATTTAACCCGAGAACCCCAAGGTGGCAGAAGGCGGCTTCAGGGACGCATCGTTGTTCAGAAAGTGGGGAGGCCCGATCTGCAATCCGGGAGAGCGGTGCCCGGGGACCCTCGTGGCAACAGTGGCTACAGGGCCCTCGCGGAGTCGTCACACCAGGCTGTCCCCCCAGCTCCTGAAACTGGCACGCCCGCCCAGACCCCGACGCTTCGGGCGCCCGACGGGGAGAAGCTCTGCCCAGAGCGCGTCCCTACGGACGAGGGTTCGCGGCGACCGCCCGGTCCCGCAGCCCCCGGACTCCCGTCTCATCGTCGCTGGAGCTTGGCCACCGGGCAGCGGCGCGCAGCTGGATGCGAGCCCTCGACGCCCCTGCCCCAGCCCTTCCGCCCCTGCCCGGGTGCCTGGGCCCTCTCATCGCCTGCGGCCCCTGCGCGAGGCCGGAGACTTGGCAACTTACGGGGGCAGCTGTAGGGCCGCGCCTAGTGGGCGGTGGAGGGTGAGCGGCTGCAGAGGGTCGCGTCCCGCGGCTCGAGAGGCTGGAGCACCAACTGCCGCCTGGCAGGACCGCGCGGAGAGGAGCGTCCCGGCTGCAGCGCTGCAAAAGGCGGCCAGGGCACGTGGGCGCCCCTCTGTGTAGCCTCTCCAGGGGCGGGGCGCGGGGCCGGGCGGCACCGCCCCCTCCCCTCCCCTCCCCCGCGCTCGCCACCCCCACGCGAGCCGCTTCCCGCCCCGCCAATCCTGGCGGTAGGCGGCGTCCTGGCGCTGGGGCCCGGGGACCCGCGGCGGGGACACTCGCGAGCGGGCGCTGGCCTGGGGCTGGGCGTGTGGGGACGCTCAGACGGGCCGGGGACACCAGGCCCTGCCCGGAGCGAAAGCCGAGCGGTCCCAGATTTCTCGCTCCGGGTGGAGGACTCCACCTCGGTGGCCTTCCCGAAGCTGCTTCTAAGCAGTGTTCTTCCTAGTGGGGTTTTTTGTTCTGCCGTTATTTTCTTTCTTTCTTTTTTTTTTAAATTATGTTATGGTTGTTCAATTACAGTTGTCTGCATGTACCGCCCACCACTCCCCCCAACCCCAGCCATCTCGCCTTTGCTTTCATTTTCAGAAGAATTTGTAAATAAGAAAATGATAATAGTATAATTATGATAATGATAATAGACGCCCAAGTGAGTGTGCTTTGTTAAATAGTACCACTCCATCTTCGAAAACCAGGAAGGCTTATAAAAATGGAGCAGTTGCTACTTTGAAGTTCCAACAATGTGAACAGGTAGTCATGCTTATTTGGGGGGTGCGCTCTGAGAAAAAGACGTTTGCTCTTTCCAGGAAACCAAGAGCACTCACACAATCAAGGTTTCTCATCTACGCTACTGTCCACTTCGGGAGTCTCTGCTAAGAGGAAAATCACAGTGCGAAACTATGTTAATTTTCATCTGAAAGGAGGCAACACGTGTATATTATTAGTTTTGTTTGATAGAAGGTTTTACCTTACTTTATTTAAAATTTTGGTAAATGTCTTTTTATTCATTCACCAGTCATACTATTAATTTTGGCTGAGTTCCAGTCATACCAATGCATCACACATATATTTTTAATGTCATGCACTAAATCATTCTTAAAGACTTGTGTTCGCAAGGGAATCTGACTAGAGATTTGAGATTTCACCTCTGGAAATGCTTCAGGCACAGTGACTATGTCTGAAGTTCATGCACGTGGGAAACCATCCACCCCCGACATTGAAGAATGGGAGTGGAAATCACACCCAGGCTACAAGAGCATTATGTGTTGTTGTGGGTGTCCTGTGTGAGGGAGGATACTCTGTCCCTATAAGCTTATTTTTACTGTGTAACCCAGATTCCCTATGCAAAGAGTTGTCAACGACTGAGGGAAATGATACTGCACCCCCAGCACCAAATTCACTCAATCCCACGGAGCCTGGGGGGGGAGGCATCGCCCAGCAGTCTGCGTCTACTCGATCTCATTTCTGAGGGTGAAGGGATCAGATCTAAACTTGTTCATGTGTGTTTTTCAAATGGAGCTGGCTCTTTTTAAGTTTAAAAGGTTATGTATTCCCTCACATATTTGCACTTAAACACCCTGAAGGTGTCCTGGCTGGTGGGGCTCAGTGGACTGAGCACCGGCCTGCGAACTGAAGGGTCACGGGCTTGAATCCCGGTCTAGGGCACATGGCTGGATGGCAAGCCAGGTCTCCAGTTGGGGGTCCTTGAGAGGCAACCACACATTGATGATTCTCTCTCTCTCTCTCTCTCCTTCCCTCCCTTCCACTCTCTAAAATAAATAAATAAAATCTTTTTAAAAAAGTCAAGAAAGACTGGCTGTGTGCCCACAATGGCCAAGGCTGAACCCCCAATAAGTGCCTGGAGTTCCAGGCTCACTACCCAAAATAGAAAAAAAATAAATAAACACCCTGAAGGGACAGTTTGTGATTAGGGGGGAACATAATGATTTGGGGATATGCTATTTGGCATTTAGAAACTGACAGTTCAGTCAGAATACTTATCTCTGAGTCTGTCTAGTAATCTGCCCATTGGAATTGGGTACTTCCTGAACAAAGGCATATTGTGTTCGTTTGTGTAAATAATAAAAACTATTTCCTCTCTAAGGAAAAGTTAGTAAGTCCTTTTCCACCAGCTCGAAGTTTGATGGTATCTGGACCTGCTGGAGTCTGTGATTTACATAATCCTTTTCCTGTTTGAAATTATTGATTAACCGAATCCCTCATTTGATCTTTGGTTCTTTCTCAACCTTTAAAATATGTGTTGATGTAGAAAGAATAGAATGTCCACAGATCTAGTATGAGCCTCTAACCTAGGCTGTGACAGCTGAGGGAAATTAGAATAGACGATTTAGAAACAAGATGTTTGAAGTGCATTGAGTTACGTTGACTTCATCTTCACTCACATTTCCTTTCACACTATTCCTGCTGCTCAGAGTGGGATTAGCATCTTCTTGCTGGCTGAGTCATGCTCTCACCCGAGGTGCTACACTCCCCCTTCTCTGAAGTTCCTCCATCAATTTTCACTATCACCTATCACCCTTCTGGAATCCTTAGGCATGAAACAGAAATTGAAACTTAGTCATTTCAGCGGGAGTAATCTTCCAAGATTTCAGAAGCACTTATGCTTGTCTGAAGGTGTAAGGAAATTGCAGGGAATTTCCCAACACTTATGTAGCCAAGTAACTTTCACATCCTGTATTACTGCACTTAACCAGATACGACGCCAAGCAAGGCTCCTGTCCATTCTCTCTAGTTCTAGGTTTGACCCCATGATCCCCAAGCCATTTCAACAAAGGCAAAGCTAAAATCCCTATCTTTGTTTTAAATTGTTGGAGACTGGATACTGACGCTTGCATTGCCATTGAAAAAGCTTGAAAGAGAAAAAGGACTGACCTGGAGTTCAGGCCACTAGAATTTCCAGGGTTTTCAGACCACTGTTCTCCACTCCCCTATCAAAAACATGTAAAAATCGAAGGCAACTTTGCACTGCACACATTCCGTATCTGCCCGTCCTTCAAGGGAAGCAGTAAAAGATGGAAAAAGTGGTTGGAAAAATATAATAAGTCCTTACAATGACAAATTATCTTTAATTTTTTTCTTCTTGTCTTTTAACTAAGACCAAATGATGGTTTTGCCATGGTTTTCAGTCCTGCACCCCATGAAATTACCTGCACCCTTCACTTTGCTTGTTTATGGGTTTTCGTTACTTTGGCTGTTAACCAAGAATCACTCAGAACCCACCCACCCTGTGCTGGTCTCTATTTCCTTCTGCCAGGATGCCTGCTGGGTCGGTATTTGCTCCGAGTCAGCCATCTCAATGCAAACATCTTTGGCCAGTCTGTTGCTCTAAGGATTGCAAACTTGGGGGTGGTTAGAAAGAGCTCAGCTGATGTAAATCCTTATTTTCTTTTGTTTCGTCTTCCTCAAGGTTTTAAGCGCTCTGGAGATTGCTTCCCAATCATGTCCCATAGTTTTTTTCAGTTCTTACCCTCCTCCAATTCTTTCCTGCGCTCTGTCCCTTTCTGTCTTGAAACCTGTCCCTCTGTGGCTCCCACGACCTCTTCGTTTTCTTCCCACCATCCTGGTACCTTTTTGTCCTGCTTTGCTAACCATGGAGCTCATACAATTAAATCCTTGGGTCCTTCTCATCCCCAGCTATCCTCACAATCTGCTTGCCAGCATCCATCCCCAAAGCTACTTTGCCCAGTTTCATCTTTCATCCTTGCTCCAAATGACACCGCGTGCCAGGGCCTGAGAATACACCGTTGAAAACAAATCCACCTCTTTCGTAGACTGGCATCTCTCTTCAACTTCCTTCTGTTTTCCTGGTACTCCAGGTACCTCAGGTGACTGTTCACTCCTTGTTCCCCTTTACTTTTTTATATTCCACCCGTCGCAAAGTTCTGAGACTCTTCCTCTGTTCTTTATCACAGAAACCATCTTTTCTCTTGATTTCCATGGATTTATCTACCTAACTTCTATCCTCATCACGTTAAGACAAGCTATTGCGGTCTTCTAAAAAACTCATGGTTATCTTCTCATCGATTATAGATTCAAACTAAATTCCTTCGACCACGTCAAGTCTCCATCAACTGCCTCAGTGCTTTTCCTCAACTGCTCTTTGGGACCTGAGTTGTTTGACACAGTAGCCACTGGCCACATGTAGCTCATGAGCATGTGAACTGTGGCTAGCCCACACTGAGATGTGCTGGCGTAAAACCACACTGAATTTCAAAGACTCAGGACAATTAAAATCATGTAGATAATTTTTTCATATAGATTCCATGTTAAAATGATGTTTGGGACGTATGGGGCTAATTTTTCTCAACTGTTTCTTTTGACTTCTTTTCAGAGAGACTGACATAGTTCCAAGTTACCAATGTGGTGTACCTTCTATTTGTATTTGACAGTGCTCCTGCAGGGCAATGGATAACCCTATTCTGGACTAGACACAGTGTATCAGATCAGAGGCTGTTTTAAAAGAAAAGAGTACTCCAGTCTTAGCCAACCCTTTACTGCCCAGCAGGGGAGGCAAAACATTAAAAGTCAATTATTGATACAACCAGAGGGCAGATACCAAGCTCCACAGGGAGTTTAAACAAGAGAGATGTTTACAGATGCCTTTTCTGAAAAGTAGAATTTTAAAAGATCTTAAAAATAAAATACCTAGTATTCTTTTGCAGCCGTGGAAGAAAGAGAAAGGCATTGTGGAGCAGAGGAGATGGAAAGCACTGAGTAGCTTGGAATACAATGTGTAGACCAGTTTGTCAGGGGTGAGTGCCAGGGTCTCGGGTGTGCACACCTGCTGGACCTCGACCACTTGCAGAATGACTTCTCACCTGCTCTTCATCAGTCTCTGTCCCATTGCTCTCTCCCAGACTTTGCCATACTCAGGGCCCGAAGCTAGAAAATCAAAGCACACCAATGGCGCCAGCCAGACCTTTGCCGGCTCCTGACCAAGCTTCCGGAAAGTGTGCGTTGAATGCGCGCTCCTGGACAACAGTGCCTCTCGGTGTTTCACCAAGGAAGCATTTGCCTTAACTGGGCAAACCTTTGAATGGAGAGTCCCACCCACAGAACTCAGTGGTGATTTCCCTCACCATTTACCTAGGTTGACTAACCATCCCGATTTCCCCAGGACTGTCCTTGTTTTAGCACTAAAAGTCCCGTGTCCTAGGAAACCACTTAGTCACAGGGAAGCTAGATGGTTGGTCCATCTTACTTACTCATGTTCTGGGCTCTGATTTTGTTTTTCATTTCTAGTCACTGGCTTCCTGCTCACTCCATTGCCATGACAAAATAACAGAGACAGTGTAATCATGTTTAGAAGGGATGGGTTGCTCTCTCTGGCCACCATAGTGCTGATGTGACATTTTTCCCTCTTAGCCTTGGTTTTGAGATGTCCTAAGGGGGTCACAGTTCTTCATATCAAATTCATTTATCTTCCATTTATAAAATATGTCACTTGATACTGTAAGAAGGAAGGATGTCACACCCTCAGTCAAATAAAGGAGGGACATTTTAATTCTAAAAAGTGGGAATAGAAGAAATTTTACCTAAAAGTAGACTTATCTCTTCATTGAAACCAAAAGTTCCTTATCACTTCCTTCGGGGACTTCCCCCGGCCCCCCTGAAGACATACTCATCTTCTAAGTTCCATCCTTGTTCTCAAGGGCTGTCAGCTAAGGGATAGCATCAGGATGAAGTGAAACCCCAAGATGAGTGATTTAGAGGAGCAGGTTCCATGTCAAGTTCTGGTAGTAAAAGGATTCCATGATGGAGAAGCCACTAAGTCCCAGAGGAATGTGGGCACAATGGTGAAAAGATAGGCAGCAGGTTTGAGCTTTTAAGACACTGAACTGCAACCTTCCAGATCGTTCCATTTACACACATGTTCGTAGTTGGCCAGAGTAGAATCACCCACCCAAAAGCACTTGTGCAAGTCTTAAAGAATATCAAAATTCCAATTTCCACTCAGCAACAACTTCTTCCACTGCACTATGAATTCCAAGTTGCAAAACTTGGGTCTCCAAATACTCTCGTGGAAAGTGTTCCTGTCTAGTACCTCTGATCAAAAAATTAATTCTTTCAGATCAAATAATGAAAGATAAGTTCACCACTGGTGGGGGGTGAGAGGAGAGAGAGGGAGAGCTGGTCCCTTGCTGGCTCTGACTTTGATGTCTTTACCTGTCTGACTGAGACTCCCGAGACCCATCCCTTGAAAAGCCCTCTGAGTTGGCGTGTGTTCTGCAGACCTCAGGGGATGCGTGCTTCAGAAAGTATATCTTAAAAGTCCTCACTGTTTTACTTCTTTATTTGGACTGGCACAAATTGATGCTTCTCAGCAAAGCAGGCAGCCTTTCCCCCCTATCGCATCCTCCACAGGAAGGCAGAGTCTGTGTTAATGGTGAGCAGCCTGGCCCGACTTACTTCTGCAGAACAAGCCAGTGCCGGCTTGCTCAGGCTCAAGGAGGACACCTGGGCTGGCCCTCCTCTCTACGGAAGAGGGGAAGCTCTCATGCAGCTTGTTCCCTAGTCTGGACTGTCAAATCAGGCCACACTATTCAGGGCCATGGTGCATTTTTTCCACAAGCTTTAAAGGAAACTTGCCCTTTGGTGCTTTTTCTTGGAACTGGAGAAAGAGTTTTTATAGCCAGGCTAACCCTGAGTAGGATCGAATCTGGAAGGTACTCCAGTTCTGCTGAAGTTTTCATTTTGATCTTTCCCAAAATGTAGTTCTAAGGAAAAGATCATGAAATAAAAATATATGATGTGCAGTAAAAAGCACAAATCAATCCTACCGTCACTAACTCAACTATGATTTGGAGTAAAAAGTCATCAGTTGCATTTTTGCCTGTGGGATACTAATGCTTACATTAATGTCTCCAAAACATTGTGAGGAGATACAGAAGCAAAACCACCGTGAACAAGTCCAGTCACTACGCAAGGTTCTGCCTCAGTTCACACCCCCATCGGTGTAAAGTTCTCTTCTAAATACAATGTGGAGTTAAAACTCTAACTCTTAATGCTGAGGTCGTAGATATAAACCATGCAATGTAGCATTCATTATCTTTAACCTTGCATGGAACAAATAAACTAAGGTTTAAAAGCAAACTGATTGTTTTAAACCAGCTCGATTTGTGCAAGCAGTCCTTCCCCAGTGTGGCACATGTGGTGTGTCTCTGTGGGCCAGCCTCAGGGAGGCCAAACGCAACCTGCTCAGTGACCTGCGAGACTTCAGCTGGCTGTCCTTTCTGCGTTCTTACAGTTCAGGGGTCCTCCGTGTGAACAATAACTAGCAGATGGACCACAAAAGAGGAGAGAGAACTCTTGAAACTACAACACATTAATTTTAAACTCTCAGTCACATTGCAACCTATGTAGGTATGCGATCATTATTAAAAGTAGATAAAATTAGTTTGCATTTGTTATTACACGCATCTGAGAATGGACCCCAGTCCCAAAGCTACCGTCTCAGCTTCCTGCAAGGCCAGGCAGGTAACACCAAACTTTAAATTTAGTTGGGCATCAGATGACAGTGAGGTGTGGAGAAGGAGGCTATGGAACTAAGAAAGCATTCAAATACAAAAATTTAAAAACAACAGAGTCAGGTAGGCAATACACAAATACAGGCTGACAGAGCCTCAGGGCTGCAAAATTCCACCATCTGCTCTAAAGATGACTCATATAATTATGCTGTCAATTAGAATCATTTATTAACATTTTTAAAAATCCCATATAATACAGATTTAGTAGATACTAAATAGTCTGTACATTCTAGTATGGTTTCCCTCATGGTGCTGTCTTGTTTGTTGTTTTTTAAACAAAGTTTAGTATAAATTTCTTTCAAAAAATTACATATGCACATTTCCCACGAGAAATTGTACTTGTTGGTGTGGGAAGTTATTCAAAAGAGTTTATTAGCAATAAAATTGTGCATGATCATCAGACTAACAGAGTAATCTTTTTTTAACTGAGCGCATAGTCTAATCCTCCTGTGTGAATTATGGGAATAAAACCTTTGAAGCATTGTGGAAGAGGTAATCTTGGCTAAATCAAACTTGACAGTGTCCCTTTATCTGACTCCAATGAGATTAGACTTTGCGGCGCAGATAGAATCCGAGAGAATACTGGTTTAAAATACGAGTCAATGAATACATTAGATAAAGTCAATGAATACAATAGAGATTGCACCGAATAAAAGTAGCTTCAACAGCCACAATTTAACATTTGCTTTTTTATTTGGGAGAATGTTCAGTTTGACAGAACATTCAAACTATATTTAAGAAAGTTTGCTGTTATGTAATATCTAAGGGGGTCGCCGTTCATTTTGTAGCTGTGTGTTGTACACCCAGAAGGTTGGGCTGGTTGTACTCTGCAGAATCCCAGAAGGTGCCATTCCTGAGGATGACCATGTGCAGAGTACAATTTATACAGCGTGCACAGCAGCCTGTCTGAGGATTCAAGGCCTAAGTGAGCTGTTCCACATAGGTCCAATTCTCAAACAGCCGACATTTGTCCATTTAACTACTTAAATTTGAAGTGCCTGTCTGTATGTATAGATTTGTAAATATGTATTTTACATGGATTTTTAAAGCTAGTGTACAATAAGTGGTGTTGGGAAAACTGGAAAGATACAAGCAAAAAAAAGGAAATTGGACCGCTTTTTATACCATCTATAAAAATAAACTCAAAATAGATTAAAGACTTAAGCATTAAACCTGAAACCATAAAACTTGTAGAAGAAAACATAGGGAGTGAGCTCCTTGACATCACTCTTAGCAATATTTTCTTGGGTATGTCTCTTTGGGCAAGGAGAAATAAACAAATAGGACTGTATCAAACTAAAAAGATTTTACACAGCAAAGGACACCCTCACAAAACCAAAAAGAGAACCTATCAAACGGGAGAAGATATTTGCAAATTGATGCATCTGATTATAAGGATTAATATCCAAAATATGTAAAATACTCACACAACTTAACACCAAATGAACAACCAAAAACAAAAACCCAAACAATCCAATTAAGAAATAGGCAGAGGACCTGGATAGATGTTTCTTCAAAGAGGGCACACAGGTGGCTCAACATCACAAATCATCAAGAAAATGCAACTTAAAACCACAATGAGATATTGTTTCACAGCTGTCAGAATGGCTCTCACCAATACATCAACAAATAACAAGTGCTGGTGAGGATGTAGGAAAAGGGACCCTCATGCACCGCTGGGGGCTTTTAAACTAGTATAGTGCATCTTCTGTGGAAAACGGAATGGAGAGTCCTCAGAAAATTAAAGAATAGAGCTTCCATATGATCCAGCAATTTCACTTCTGGGCATTTATCTGAAGAAAATAGAAACATTGTTTTGAAAGGTGATGCCCCCTATGTTCATCACAGCGTTACCAGTTATGCCCAACGCAGGGAAGCAGCCCAGCTGTCTCTCAATAGATGAGTGCATCAAGAAGAGGGATATACGTTATACTGCATATGGACAAATACACGTCCATTGAGCAGTGAAAAAGAATTACAAACTCTTGTAATTTGTAACAATGTGGATGTCCTAAGGGTATCATGCTAGGTGAAATAAGTTAGAAATGGAAAGACAATGCTGTATGGTCCCACTTACATGTGGAATCTATAGAAAAAAAAACAAATGAATAGACAAACAGAAACAGGCCCATAGATATAGAACAAGCTGACTGACACCTAAGGAGAGGAGCGGAGGGGCTGGGAGTGAGAAAAGGGAATGAAACACTCCTTGGTTTTTCCTCTGACAAGTAAACAAACAAATGAACAAAAAATCAGGATGTGGGACTGTGGAAATACAAGCATATAAAGGTAAATGCTAATTTTATCATTTTTCATGATAAGGCTCTAACGTTACCTGCAGGTATTGAAGAAGGAGTGAAGAGAAGGAATACATGAAATGCAGTCACTTTAACCAAGCTGCTAAAATTATCAACATTAGGAAGGTTGAGATATGAGGAAGTGATTCTATTTTTGTTCGAACTAGCCTGGGAACTTAAATTTTTGAACTTTCCAGCCCTGCATCAATCCCTGGATATACATCAATTCCCTGGGTGTCACTTTCTAGACATATACTGGACCTCCAGATACTCCTCTGCTTACCCCCCGAAGGACTCACGTATCCAGGGCACCTCATCCATTACCCTGACTGATGGGCTTCTGACTGGGAACCATCCTGGACCAATCCTCGGGCTAAGAATGCAGGACTGGTTATTCTCAAGAACGTACTTTCCACTGTAAGAAATTTCAGCTTTCTTTTCTTCTTTAGAATGCTTCTGGATTTCTGCTTAGCTGTGTTTCTGGTTTGTAAATGCCAAAACCCCAGAATAAATCTTTATTATTTATTCTAACTAAAGCTTCCAGAGTCTTTTTGAGTTTTTGGACTGTATCCAAAGGTATTTAAATAAAAATAAATAATAAGAGATATGCAATAAATAAGTTATCTGAAGCTTCTAAAAATGTCATAACAATATTGTAATGTTAAATATTATCCCCACTTCTTAAATTTTTTTTTATTTTAGAGACATTTTTAAGAAACACATTTTGCAATAAGGGTGTATTATTTTCAAATTTACCAATTCTGTCAGTTTTACTTTGGCAACTCTTTCTTTAGTTGAATTAAAGTTAATTTAAAAATAACATGTACACCATGTTCCACATCTTTTTAAAAAGCTTTCTCTCCTCGTTTCTTCCTTGCTTCCTTCAGCAGAGACAGATGGTTGAAATTATACTTACTTTTGACTATTTTAGCTATTGTTATTTCTAGATGATGAATACCTGGGGGAATTTAGTGATCTTTGGATATTTTTGAATTGGTATAATTAACATGTTTCTACAAAATAAAATCAGAAAAAACATTGGAAATTACACAATATAATTGAACTCTCATTGTTTTTCTTTAATTATATCATGGCTTCTGTATTGATCTAAAGATTAAGACTTATTTTTAAACCAATTTTTAATTCAAGTAGATTATAAATCAACTTGGTTTCTAGAGGCCAAGTTGTCCGAACAAGTTTTATATTTGTTTTTAACAGTTCTTTGTAGTTTCTGCATTTCAATTAATTGAGATGATTCCCTTTCCATCCCTAAAAGATGGCAAATGTTTCTTTATTTCTGGTTAAAGTCTGTCCCTCATTTATGGTTGAACCCGAGTTTTGGTCCCTGAATCTATGGCTATGATCAGAGCTTACAGACTTAATACACCGGGGTCAATGAGACAGACCATGTGCTGGGGTGATTACAGGAGGCACAGAAAACCAAGAGGTTGATCACCCCCCATACTTCTAGAAATGGAACTGGATGGAAAGCAGAAAAATATAAAGAAAAAGGGACTGGGGTGAGGGAAATAGGACCTCAAACCTCAGACATAAATGTTCTCCTACTCATGGAAAACAAAGTGCCTTTTCTTTGTTTAATTAAATACCTTTGGAGTTTAAAGTCCTGATGCACTTTCCTCGCTAATAAATAGGCAGCAAGAGTCAAGAGTTCTCCAATTCACCAATATCTTAAAATGTCCATATAACTAACTATTGCTTTACTCAAAATCTAACACCTGCCTCAGCTATAACTAAAATTCTCTCCATGTCAGAATTTACTAGGACTCATGGTTATTAAAGTCAGCCACATGCCTGGAATTTCCAGATGCCGCGGGTGTGCCAGGTCAACAGATATTAAGTGGGGTTTTTCCTGTCCCCCCATAATTCTAATAAGGTCCAAGCCTGAGGGGAAAGGGGGCTGAGTATCCTATGTCCTAAGTTCAGGGACACCAGAGGTGGGGGCTTGCACCCCCTCTACCCAGGAGGAAAGGTCCTGGTGAGTTTTGTGGGCTTTGGGAGAATGGGGTATTCAAGGAAAGAAGGTATTCCCATCTTTCTCCAACTCCAAGGATGGGAGTTCCCCAAGGCAATTATTTAGAAAGATCAGAAGAGGAGATTCACATTTAATTTTGCTGTTTGACCTATAGCTGGTCAACAGACCTCGGAGCCGAAAAGAGAGGGCGATGGGCGTGGACGGCTCTGCTCGCCAGGGGCTGAACTTCCAGAGAATCCTGGCTGAGGTCTTAATTTGAGCAAAGTAGAGCACTTGATCCCACTTTGCCCACGGACCAGACTGCGGGCCCTGCAGGGTAGGTCGGGGCACAGCAGCCTTGGGACAAAGAGGAAGACACAGCAGAGCAGCTTGATGTGAAGCTACCAGCTGGTTGGAAGTCAGGAGCAGCCTTGAAAGGGGCTACGGGTGACTAAGAAAGGTGCCTCAGCCACATACACGTGACCGTGAGCTAGGACAGCAGTTACCGTCATCGGCAGAAAAGGTCTGTGGCCTCATGGAATTCAGTAAGAGACATCCATCCATCCATCCCCCTGAAGGGAAAGGGTACAAGCCATCTCATGCCTCTTTTCTGCTCCGCAGACTGTGTGGTCTATGCTGGGGTGAAGAAAAGGGACTAGCTTTGAACTTGGTGTGAGATTACAGTTTTAAAATGCACAGGACTGGGGCTTGGAGCCAAGATGGAGTCACCGGATCAGACTTACATTCTCTCCTGAAACTATCAAAAACAAACAAACAAACAAACAAACAGACCCCTGAAACCAACAACAGATGAAATATGTGAAATGATGCTTTTCCAGACATGCAGAGAAGCCCATAAAAAAATACCCAACATCATTAATCATTGGGGAAGTGCAGATTAAAACCAAAGTGAGATATCATTGCACTTCTATTAGAATGGCTAAAATTAACAGGCTGACTAGCAAGGACCTGGAGGGGCTGGAACTCTCCTTCCCTTTCGATGGGATTGTATAGCTGCTTTGGAAAATAGTTGGACAGTTTTTTTAAACATTAAGCATGCACCTCCCACATGCCCCAGCAGTTGCACTCCTGGGTATTTATGCAGAAGAAACAAAAGCATGTGCCCATACAAAAACTCGTATGCAAATTTTTATATCAGTTTTATTTGTAGGAACCCAAACTGGAAACCACTCAAATGTCCACCAACCAGCGAATGGATTTATAAATTGCACTGTAACCATATAAGTCAATACAATGCAACAAGAAAAAGAAATGAACTACTGATACATGTAACGACATGGATAAATCTAAAATATTCACGCAGAGTGAAAGAAGCCAGGCACACACACAAAATGACTGCATGTTTTGTAAGGGGAGGAGGAAGTGGGAAGGGGTGGGAGTGACAGACATGCTCCTTACCTGGATTTCGGTGATAGGTTCACTATGTTTATTCATGTCAGAATGTATCCAATCACAGCTTTAAACATGTGCAGGTCAGTGTCTGCCAATAAGACCCCAATAAAGCTGATAAAGAAGTAAAGACCTGGACCAGGGCTCCAAGAACCAAAATGGACAAGTCTAATCATCAAAGTTCTTGAACAGCTTTAGAACTGAACTGAGAGGAAATTGCATTACTCAGGCAGAAATGAGATGGGTTAACAAATACAGTTGGGGAAATAGTTATTCTGTCTATTCTAGTGAGTTGAGACTTTGTTTTTTTAAAATATTTTTTTATTTTAATTGTTGTTGCAGTACAATTTTCTATCTTTTACTCCCATCGCTACCCACCCACCCAGCCCTCCCCTCCTCCCTCCCATTTCTACCCACCCCTAGTTTTTATCCATGAGACTTTGTAATATATTAGTTACAAAACCAGCCATTCACTGGCAATTGCCAAAGGCTACACAGCCAACCCAAGAACCTCATTACCCTAAAACATCTTGATAACTCGCTGTGAGCTCTGCTAGGGCATTTTCAAGGTTTCTTGGACAATGAATACATCCTGTATTGAATACTTGGGCTTCAGAATTAATCTCATTTCTCTTTCCTCTGAGTTCTGAGATAATCAAGACTGACACGGAAATTGGGGCCAAGTGGCTCTGCTTTATCATAACTGAATTGATAAATACAGCTTGGACCTAAGGTCCTAACTCTCCCTTACAGTCTGAACTTAGCCTTCCTACAACTGGACAGCTGTGTTTCCTCCCTGCCTCTTCCTTTTACCACCCCTCCCCCACACAATGCCAAGACAGGGACCATTGCAGTAGATTCACATGAAGAAGTGAGTGGTGCAAAGGGAGAGAGATTGTCTCCACTAGGGTCCGAATATATCCCCGGGATAAAGTACTTGAGGAATTTATTATCATTGCAAACAGCAAGCTGATCAAGATTAGAAGGCATATTTTTAAATCACCAACTGTCCTTTGTAAATAAACCAGTGGGTAGCATTCAGGTGCTATTTTTTTAATTTGCTGCACACATTCCTAGTATCGATACTAATCTCACTAATACCTAGTTCACAAAAGTCTTTAACTGCAGTATATCTTCTTCAACATTGTGAAGCATGTTTTCCTTGTGTATCTGTCAAGAAGAACTCCACATCAGTTGTTTAAGTGGAAAGTAAAATATGCTAGCTACGAAGAAATGCACAGAGTTGCTCTTTCATTTTGAAACACATTGATGCAAAAGTGTCCCATTCGTTGCTCATTTAATTCAGGTGTATTCAATTCTATGCACAGGGAGAGAGAGAGAGAGAGAGAGAGAGAGAGAGAGAATAGTACAGTTCCACCTGCTCTTCTACTGAGTGCGTTTATTCCTCAAATTGAGCACGAGAATCTGTTCTTCATTCCTAGTTGTTCTCAGATCCCATGGGTCTCTCGTCCCACAACACTGAGTGTATATGACCCTGTCCTCTAAAGGTCTGTATATTTCATACATCAAGGTCCCTAATGCAATCCATGGAACTCATCCAGTGTCAGCCAAAGGAGTGCTGATCTGTTCCACCATTGGAAGAAAACCTGATCTTGCTTTACTCAGAGATAGTTTGTCCCTTATGTGGTGACTGCCAACCCTGAGACTTTCAATGGGGAAACTTGGCCTTGGCCTTCTGTGCTGCCTGTGCTAACCCAACCCCTGGATAAGACACAGTGCCTTTGTAATATTTGCCATTCACCTCTATCATTTAGTAAAATGAGTTTGGGAGGAGCTAATTCTGTTTTCTCTTTGAATGTAACATTTGCGTGCAACTTTGTAGTTGGTTTGCCAAACTTGTTGACGTATTTGTGAAGTTTACTTGTTTTCCCTAAGGAGCACAGTCTTGAATGTGTTTGTATTTTGTTCTCTTCTCCATGTTTAGCAACAAAACTAATTAATTTTGTACTAGAAGGTATCACTTTGTGCTTGTTCAGGTTCACCCGAGGGGGTCAGTGAACTTTTTCTTTTGATGATATAAGAGCTTCCACGGCTCTGTGCCACCCTTTGACAGTGCTCCATAGCAAATATTTGTCCTGGGACTACAGTGGCAGGGTCGCTAGTCTAATGAAGAAGTTTCCAGAGATTCTCTAATATCTTCCTTATTTACTTCTGTCTTTAGCTACTTAGAGCAGCCTTCAGAGTCATTTGTCCCAACACACACTGGTTGGTGGGATATATTTATGCCTGTGTGTCGTGGTCCCTTTTTACATTTACAACTTGGAATTAGATGTTTGATTATTATTTTATTCTTTAATACATCATTCCTGGACAGCCCATCCATTTTTGTGATTGGTTATAAACAGAAATGTAATCATTAGGGAAGAGAAAACACCACACACATTTCTCTGGCCCCTCTCCTTCCACTGACCTTCACCGGTGATAAAACAAATGAAATTCTCCACGCTTTCAGCACTCTAACTAAAGTCTGTGCCTACATGATTGGATGAGATGCTTGGATTAGATAACGTGCTAAGATTATTTTTACGCTATGGTTCTACTCTCACCTCCCCCAAATGAGGCGAGCAGCAACCTCAGGCATCACAGGACAGTACAGAACTGGGGACCCGGGTTCCTGCTGTGCGGCCACCCTGTCTACTGGTAAGTACACCGTACTGCTGTCATGGGGGAATGGAAAGCAAAGCTGAATCGGGCTTCTGGAGTGAACTGGTACAACTATTTCATTCTGCACAGAAGGAAGGAGAGACCCAGGTTGTTTAAACCCAGGCCCTCTATCGCACTGGGTGGTAGGGGAGCTCAGGAATAAAACACAAGCTGGAAGTCACAATTTCTCCACTGTCTTCCTTCAAGCAAGCCCCATGACCTCGCCTGTATGCAAAGCTCTGTGCACTTCCCCAGGCGGCCAGATGTCTTGACTCCAGGGAGGAAGGTAAACGTCAGGCGAGGCCCGTCACTCATGCATCACTGCTTGTGTAATGAAGGTGACAGGCGTCCAGTGGGTCAAGGTGGAAGCGGTTGGCAGGAGCACAGTCTCCACCTGGAATGTGCTTCACCACTGGGCAAATATAGGATTTCAATCCTGAGGACAGCTTGTCCTTTAACCCCGTGATTTCAAACAGAGATAGGAGTGGACATGTAGGTGGGGAGACAAACAGGACGCTGACTGGGCACTGGTCAAAACCTCTCATCAACAAGACAAAATGTGTCCTAGGTCTGCACAGACTCCAAAGATTAAGTACATGGGATACAGTATTAGAAAAGACAAATTTCCTAACATTGTTTTATCCATGTCTAATATACTGCTTTATGTTTTCCCTAGGAGATTAAAAAAGATGGCTTCTGATTAGGAAAGATGAGGTTAGGTGTCTATGGTAAGGTGAGGTTAAAGAGAGTGTGACACGAAAGGCAAAGCTCTAAACAGGAGTTAGGGGAAATAAAAGTAAGGCCAGATTGTTTGGCTGGGTGTCCCAGCTGGCTGCCCTGTGGGCATGGATAGCAGGGGGTGTGTGCAGGGGTGTGGCTGGGGAGCTGCAATCACTGCTTTCTCTCTGGTGTTGACTGACGTAGGTGTCAAAAACCAGCTGATGAGCTGACTGCATTAGGCAATTTTTGTGATAACTTTGTTCAAGCCTTGGCTCTTAGGCAACCCCCTAAGTGAAAAATCGGCTACAAGTATCCACTGGCTGGTGTGCTCCTTATACTATATACACTACATCCTGCACCTCTCCAGGACAAAAGTCAATCTTTCTAAAAAGAACAGAGGATACATCCACAAGCAATTTTTTTCTTTTGAGTACAAATAAAACTTTACTTAATAAAAAAAGGTAATGTTATGCAACTTTGAACAGCAGACGATTTTATACCTGGCACTTCATAAAAATTCAACTTTGTCATAAAGGAATAATGAGTTATTGGGGCTTTGAGCTTTTTTCAATAAGTATGAGGCCTTACAATTCTTTGAAAATTTTCTCATTATTTTTTAATTATAGTTGGCATTCAATATTATTTTGTATTAGTTCCAGGTATGCAGTGCAGTGGTTAGACAATCAGATACATTGCAATATTTCTAGGACCCACCTGGCACCATACACGGTTATTGCAATATTATTGATTATGTCCCCTAGGCTGTACTTTATATCTTCAGAATACTTTGTACTTTTGAATCTCTTTACTTCTTTCACCGAGTCCCCCACCGCCCCTCCCCTCTGGCAACCACTGGTCTACTTTTTGTATCTGCGGGTCTGTTTCTGCCTTGTTTGTTTGTTTGTTTTGTTCTTGAGATCCCCCATGTACATGAAATTATGTGCTATTTGTCTTTATCTGACTGACTGACTTAATGTCTTGAAAATTCTCTTAATGCGATGGCATGGATCATCATCCAGTTCATGGAGAAATACGGGCCTTTTGAAACACCATGCAAGCAGATAAAATGTACACAGTCTACTTTCCAAGTGTTTTCAATCAAAGGTAATCAAATCGATGTATAGAAAAGACTCAGCTATGAAACTCAACAGCCAGCCTAGGGATAATACGGCAAGATCACATTCTTGATCCTCCTCATTTCAAAGAAAATAGCTGATTTTACATAAATCACATTTTATTTTCCTCTGCCTTTATAATCCTTAAAGAAAACAGATATAGTCAACTTGACTTCCACTTAAATTAGTAAGACTGAATGTAGGATTTTTTTTTCTATGTATTCGATAGAAAATCATAAACAATGCAAAGGTCATCTATAAAGCCTGAGGTCGTTAAACAAGGGATATTCTCAAATGAGACATTAAAATAGTAAAAAGTAAAAGTCAGCACAGTGCCAAGCTTTTGCTAGAGTTCATTAAGGATACAAATGAAAAGAATTTCACTGGATGTAGCTGAAAGAAAAACTGTACCAAGCTTTTCCTAGAACACATTTGCAAACCACTATTCCACTTGATTTTTAAGCTCATGTGGATCACAGAGCAAATGAAATCCATGTGTTTCTTTTAAAAAATAAATTTGAGTGACATTGCTTAATAAGATCATATACATTTCAAGTGTACATTTCTATCATACATCATCTATGTATGGCATTGGCTGCCCATCACCCAAAGTGAAATCATCTTTCGTCACCATATACTTGAATCCACCTCCTTTGTCTGTGTCTATGAGTTTCAGTTTTATATTCCACAAATGAGTGAAATCTTACGGTTCTTGGCTTCTTCTGACTGACTTATTTTTGCCTAGCATAATATTCTCAAAGTCTATCCACGTTGTCACAAATGGCAGTATTCCATCTTTTCTTATGGCGGAGTAGTGTTCTATGGTGTATATGAACCACACCTTCTCTATCCAATCCTCTATCAAAGGACCCTTTGTTCGTCCCCATGCAGCACCAAGAATAGTGCTGTCATGAAGAAAAGAGGTTGCGGGGTCATATGGTAACTGTTCTTGATTTTTTGAAGAACCTCTGTATTGTTTTCCATAGTGTCTGCCCCAGTTCACATTCCCACCATCAGTGAATGAGGGTCCCTCTTTTCCCACAACCTCTCCAACATTTGTTATTACTTGTCTTGTTGATAGTGGCCATTCCAACAGGTGGGAGGTAGTGTCTCCTTGTAGTTTTGATTTGCATTTCCTTAATAGCTAGCAAAGTTGAACATGTTCTCCTGTATCTGTTGGCCATTGGGATGTCTTCTTGGGAGAGGTGTCTGTTCAGGTGTTCTGCTTATATTTTAATGGGATTGTTTGTTTGGTGTTGAGTTTTGTGAGTTCCTTATATATTTAGTATATTAACCCCTTGCTGGAATTTTTATTTGTCAACCTTCTTCCATTTGGTTGGTTGCCTTTTTGTTTATCGGTGGTTTCTTTTGCTGTGCAGAAGCTTTTTTAGTTTGATGTAGTCCCATTCATTATTTTTATCCGTACTTCTCTTGCCTTTGGGGTCAAATTCATAAAATCTGCTCTAAGACCCAGTTCCATAAGTTTAGTCTCTATGTTTTCTTCCATGTGGTTTGTTGTTTCAGATCTTACATTAGGTCTTTGATGCATTTTGAATTAACTTTTGTGCACAGGGACAAATGTGATGTGGTTTCATTCTTTCGCATGTGGCTTTCCAATTCTCCCAGCACTGAATCCATGTGTGAGTCATCTATGCTGAACTCATCCAAACGTCATTGCAGGAGCTTCTTGTAGTCTGAGCAGTTTCTAAACTATGTTTATTCTTGTGAACTAGAACTTGAAGGGAGAATTGGACAGTACTTAACTATATAATTAGTTGGAAACTATCTGAGGAATGCCACTGAGCTCCTGTGGCTTTAGGCACATCATTGTGCTCTCTTGGAAATGGGCAAGCAGTACAGAAGGCTTGGCCAAATAATCCTCACTCTTCCTTCTGCCCTTTGCTGTTTTGCTTTATTGTTTTTCAAGGGTAATGGGAGGAATGCTGCCTGCAAAGAGACATCTGCTCTCTCCTCAACGAACATAGTGTATTCGATTACTTTTCTCTCTAATTCTTCATGTAACAATGATGCCGTCGGCTATGGAATTATGTGATTCTCATTTCTAGTTATTTGGTTTGCTTTTACTTAGCGACTTTGGTCAGAGTTGGGTTATTGTTTGTAACTGCAGAAAGTGTTAGCTCCGTGAGGATAGAGCCTGTGGTCTTCAGCCTTCATTCATTCCCACATGGAACACGACACGTGGCACAAAAGTCATGGCCGATCCTGCCCATGTGACTAGGACTCTGTCCTTTGTCCCTTCTTCCTCAACACTCTACAATTAATTTATTCTAAGTAGCTCTGCTTGGGGGTAACATAGAGGCATAACAGTGAATCTGATATTGGGTTTTGCAGGAGATTTCAAGTATTTTAACTGTTCAGGTCATTGTTATCATAAAAAATTCTTCAGATGGCCTTTCAAAGTTGTTTTATAATCAAGATGAGATTCAGGAGAGTTACCAGCAAAAAAAAAAAAAAAATCCACTGGATATTTTTACTGTGGCATCAGTAAATAACACTCTATGCTGACTTGAGAGAAGGTTCTCCCTCACAGACAGTGCTTCTAGGACCAGAGGCTTCTCTGTCACGTGTTCACCCACCTGGTGGTGGCTGCAGTGTAGCCCCAACTCAGGCAGCATTATGTGGACCTTTCTGGCAAGGACTTCAACAGATACATAATTCCTACTCGGTCTCTTTTCTCCATTAAGTGTATTCCATAGATGACCCCACAATTATTTTCTAGTTCCTTCTAAAGGAGATTTTATCATTAAATCCTTTTCTCTCAGTAGGGCTTACGGTGGCAGTGAGGTGTTGAAAACAACAAAGTATTTAAGGTCAGACAGACCTGGGTTCCAAAATGAACTGTGTAACTGGATGAATGGCTCAACCTCTCTGAAGTTCAGTTTGGTTATTTCAAATGCAACTATGTTAGCTAGATTGAGGACTGTAACAAGAATTGAGTTAAAAAGCATACACAGTTCCTGACACATAATTGATTCTCATAAATATTAATTTTATCTTCTCTACTCAACAGCCGGAAGCCCTTCCTATCCACCTATGCCATCATGTTTATTGTTTCTGAGTATAAACCCATCAGGTACCAACTATGAACTTGACCATCTGTTAGCTAACTTGGACACTGGAATGAAGAAAAGGACATCTTCTGTTGGGGTTTCAGATCTGATGGGAGAGCAGCATTAAACACTCACACACATGAATACGTGTTCATGCGTTGCAGCATGCTGTGAAGGAAAAGGAGAATGCTGTCAGCCCCTTCACTGCCAGCCACCGTCTCCTGTCATCCGGCTTGTTTCCAGGCAGACATTGGGATTCATAACACCCAGTGGATTTTCCTGGTCTTAGCTGCAGACACTTGTGATACTTTCAAATCATGTTTAAGTTTTACAAAGCAGGGAAAAATCAATTCTTGTGTTTTTCAGACATATAAAAACAGGAACCTCTATACAGTTTTCACAGCGGCGGTAGCATTTCACATTCCCAGCAGTGTACAAGGGTCCTTTGCAATTCTGTTGACAGTGATTTAGATTCAGAAACAATGTAATGAGTGACGATTAGGGGCCCAGACCAGTTCACATGGCATGAATTAGCTACAGCATAGCTGACTCCTGATAGTTAACAGTGCTAAATTGGATTCTGGGCCATGCAAACCAGAAAGAAGGTGAGACTGTCTTCCCTTTGATATAGGGCTGTTCCCAGGCCACACTTAAAAGCAGATGGGTGTGACTGGTGCAACCTGGTCCCTCTCCCCCTCCCACTGAGGATCCAGAGCCAAGGTGTTCTCTGAACACTATGCATTGGAACCTGCTTAACGCAATAAATGTTCTAGAACTTGGGAGGGTGGGAAATTTTATTTTGAGTTAAAAAATAAAATTAGCCCTGGCTGGTGTGACTCAGTGGACAGAGTGCCAGACTGTGAATCAAAGAGTCTCTTCTTCAATTCCCAGTCAGGGCACATGCCTGGGCTGTGGGCCAGGTCCCCAATAGGGGGCGTGCAAGAGGCAACCACACATTCATGTTTCTCTCCCTCCCTGTCTTTCTCCCTTCCCCTCTCTAAAGAATAAAATAAAATCTTTAAAAAAATAAAATATGCCCTGGCTGGGTGGCTCGGTTAGTTAGTACATCAGCCTGATATGCCAAGGTTGTGGGTTCAATTCCCAGTCAGGGCACATATAAGAATCAACCAATGACTGCATAAAAAAGTGGAACAACATATCAATGTTTCTCTCTTTTCCACCCACCCTCTCTCTCTCTCTAATATCAATTAAAAATTAAAAAATAAAATAAATTATATTTAAAAAGCATAAAAATATAGAAATGCAAAAAGTCCCAAATAATTATCACATTGACACATATCCTTCTTACAATGTCCATATTTCCCTTTTTTGCATAAATGTAATGCATACTATCTGACATCATGATTTTCTTGTTTTTATTAACTTATAGGCACTTTCCCTTTTGCGACTTTGTGTTTTTAGCCATCACATTTAATGACAGCTGATATTATACTGGATAGATGCACGTCTTGATGCCATTAACCCCTCTCCTTGTGCTGGAAAATCAGAGTGCATTCAAAGTTTTTTGTTATTTCAGCTAACACTATGAAGACTTTCTTCCTGCGTATTGTGTTTTCTTACTGGAGATGATATCCGTACAGTTCCTGAAAGGGAGACCTTCGGGTAAAAGGTTTGGAAAACACGCGGGCTGCATTGCTTTCCAAAAACACTGCATCTCTCTCTATGTTTTCGGTGCAAGCCCTTTATTGGACCTGGGATTTGCAAGTATTTTCTCCCAGGTGGTAATTTCTATTTTTCATATTTTTAACAAGGTCTTTCACAGAGAAAAAGTCCTAAATCTAACTTGTCAATTGTCCTTTTATCAATTATACATTTATTATCAAGTCTATATCTCTTTGTCTTCATGCCTAAAAACAGTATCTTAAGAAGTTTTATAAGTTTATGTCCAATGTTCAATTCCATGCTTTATATTGAGTTCAGTGTTGTAGAAGGTATGTGATGTAGGTTGCCATATTTGTTTTGGTTTCTTTTGGATGTGGGTGTCCAGTTGCTTCAGCAGTATTTATCAAAAAGACTATATCCCCTCCATTGAATTGCTTTTGCTCCTTTGTAAAAAATAAATTGAACCCATATTTTTATGGCTCTATTTCTGGGTCTCTGTTCTGCTCCACTGACCGATGTGGCAATGTTTTTGCCAGTACCACAGTCTTGGTTGCTATAACTATGTAATGAGCCTTAATTATGGAACAGTGGTTCCTCCCAATGTATTCTTCTTTCTCAAAATTCTTTTGGTTATTCTAGGGATTTTTCCCTCTCTATATAAATTTTAGAATAGCTTGTCTATGTCTGCGAACAACAGGGCTGAGATTCTGACAGGAATTGTGTTAAACCTGTAGATCAATTTAGAGAGAATTGATATGTCTTTATTATGACGAGTGTGTCTCTCCAATCTTCATTACCTAGATCTAGTACATGTTTGGTTAGATTTGTACTTAAGTATTTCATTTTCATTAGAGCAATTGTAAATGGTATTGCATTTTATTTGGTTTCACTTGTTTGTTGTAATTATTATAATTAAATTTAAATTTAATTAATATCTGTATGTTGATTTGTATCATGTGACCCTACTGAATTCACTTGTAGGTGTAGAGTCTTTTTTTTTTGTAGATTCCTAGGTATTTTCTATGTATATACTTCCATTGTCTGCAAATGGAGACAGTGATATGATTACATAACTTTTTCTTTTTTAGCCTTGTGGTATAGTGGGTTACATGGTATGATTTTCAAGTACTAAACCAGCTTTGTAAAGCTGGAATTAATTCTACCTCGTCATTGTGTATTTCTAGGCATTGCTGGGTTACTAAAATTTGGTTGAGAATTTTTGCACCTAAGTCGATGAGACCTACTGGTCTGCAGTTGTGTGTGTATGTGTGTGGTCTTTGGTTTGGGTATCAGGGTAACCATGGCCTTGTAAAAGGAGCTGGAAAGCATTCCCTCCTCTTTACGAAAAAGATTGCATGAAATCAGTGTTAATTATCTGAACGTTTGTAAATTTTCCAGTGAAAACATCTGGGCCCGAGTAGTTCTTTCTCAAGTGATGCATTCCACCTTGTCCGAGGTTTGGTAATTTGCGGCGTGCAGAAAAGTGGGGAAGGAAAAAGTATCTCGGCGAAGGCAGTAGCATCTCTGCAGCGGTGGGAGCATGACACCGGGAAGCCCACCCAGCTCGACTCTCCCTGATAGATAGTGCTTGCCCTTCTCTCGCTCACAGAACTTCCAAACTCACAGACGTTCAAAGGGATCCGCTTATGGCTTAGTGCTTGCTATTTTTTTTCCAATAGCTCACTGCCAGTTTCGCAGCAGTACCCACCCACCCCATGGCACACGGAAATGTCACCTGGCATGTGTACGGTCACCGAGTGACAGAACACCCGAGCAACCCTCGCACAACGGGCAAACCGAGTGCCTTAGAAACAAATCAATGCCCTAAAAACCATCTCTAAAAATATGCTCTTTATGTTCAATTCGAGAATATTGATTACAAAAGGAAAGAAAAAGGATGACGCTTATTTCTCAGAGAAAGGATCTAAATGTTAACAGAACTGTTGTCGATTACAGGGCAAAGCAGGTCCCCATTCATTCCGCATCCTCCGTGCAACAGGGCCAGAGCGGCGGGGCCAAGAGCTTCTTAGCGCTGGCCCGGGGAAGCTGGAGGCTTTCCCAAGGTGTCCAGCCTCTACGAGGGCGGCCCTTATTCCATGAACAGAGTCACTCCCTCAAACCTTGGGCTTTTTCATCAGATAGTTGACAAGGTTGCCACTTGCTGCTCATGAAGGATTCTGTCTTTTTGAAAAAGCAGTCCTGTTGCCTTAGAACAGTCTTCTCATGTTGGATTTTCACGTTTGTCATTTAACAAATGGCCACAGCATGGGCAACCCCCTCCAGAAATAGATCGGGATGTCCACATTCCTGAGGAATGGATTTTGTGACATCTGCTGGAAGAACGCCAAACTTGAATGTGTCAACCAAATCTCCAGGTCTGGTTATGAGTAGTCATTAGACCATCAAATAACCGAGGAGCCTGCTTGTCACAAACACCAGCCAGGAACATCAGAAAGTTATTCTGACATGCAACAACCATCCACCCGTGTCCCGTTCTTGGCCAGACTACCTTGAACAATAGAATCTAACTGTCATAAGTCACCACAATGGAAGTTTTTTGAACTGTTTCGTTGTTTTAGTTTTAGAAGAATAAGCCCCTGATGAGTTTTGTAACTCTCCAAAAGCTGCGTGTATAGGTATTTGGTCAGCATTTGAAAATTACCAGACTCTTAAAGTATGTATTTTATTCACATTTCTGCTGGTTTTTCAAAAGATATATAAGAATGAAGAATACTGAAATCAGAGAGCCACTTCTAACATTTTTACTCAATCTTTTGTTCCTTCCTGGACAGACTACATTGGTATTATGTTACAAAATGAAAGTGAAAATAGCTAGATGCATGTCCTTTAATTTTACAAATACATTTTATTATCAAATAAACTTACAAGTTAAAGTGTTCAAAACGTGAAGGGGTGATGACCTGAAAATGCTGAATTCATTTCATCTGTAGTCTTGCAGAGCATGACAATTTGGAAGAGGCATTGTGGATGCAAGCCCCATATTACACCTGCTTAAGCCTCAGAGTGCAAAGAAATATTCCCCCCTTCTCCTCCCACCAAAAGAGGTGGCTTATTTCAGTTTGTTGTTCTTCCCTGCACTCGGAACTTCCCGAACATCCCCCAAGCCTGCTCTTCTGTCCCCGGTCCTGGGCCATTCCATCCCATTCTGAGATGCAGTAGAATCGCAGGGGGAGGACCCCTCTGATTTCCCCAGTGAGAGAACACACCAAGAGCAGAGGCTTTGTCTTCCCTCAAATCAGTGCACCCCAAACTTCTTGGAGGAACACAAGGACAGAGGCACTTGTGAAAAATGCCCATCCCAACCTGTGTCTCTGAAGAGTGTAACCCAATAGGCTTTGGACGGGACCCAAGGTTTCTCCTTTTAGTAAGTTACCAGAACATTGTTCCCATCAGGGCAGTTTGGGAAGTGTTGAATTAAAGTAGGTTTTGCACATCGCATTTTCACATCAAGGACCACCCTGAAAGAATCAGGGCCTCTGAAGGAGGCTGTGGAGATTGCACCCGGCCCATTGAGGGGGCAGGAGCCAGGGCTGCCCTCTGCCACCGGCTTTCTGGGAAGCGCTGACTGGCAGGAGCGTGTGGGACCTGGGCAAGGAGAGCTTTTCAAATCAGTCCACCCAGCCAAAGCGCCTAGTTCTAACTGGCACCACATTGCACACGAGCTGGTTAGCTGATTGGGATGGCCTAGAATGCTGGTTATATGTACAGATTTCTGGATTCTTACCCCAGATCTATTGACAAGGGGTCATTGGATCAGGTTATATTTTAAACAAGCATCCTCATTCCCCACCAACAGCTTAGATTCAAACCCTGCAAATAGCAATCTCCTTGGCAGGTGGGGCTCCGTGTACTTTCCATCCCACATCTTTGAGGCCTCAGATCGGAGGTAGCAGGTAGCACAGAACAGAAATTAGAAAGGGGTCTAGGACTCTGTGGCTCTGTAAATACAGCCTGAAAGCCAAAGCTCACAGGGCCTCGGTTCCTTGGCCCAACGGCACTTCACCCACTGTTCCTAACCCCTTTGGACCCAGAGCTTCCTAGAAATAAAGAACACACACTCAAATCGTGACTCTCATTCCTGGGGCTCAGCCACTACTACCCGACCTGCATCGCTGTGCAAACCAGCACCCTGTCTCCCTCACCCTCCTCTGAGTTTCCACACTTCACGATTCTATTCCTCCTGCTCCAGAGGTACTGCAACTCATTTCAAAGTTTGTTGCTATTCTCTGCACACTGTGCATGGTCCCTGAACCCACCCTCCTCTGACATTTCATCTTCTTCCTGTTTCTTCATTAATTCTCGCTGCCACACTGCCTTCCTCCCACCTGATTGGCTGTCAGCCACCCACAGAGCTCAGCCTCCTCTAACTTGAGCACCAAGGATGCTCCCTCAGGACAGGCTGGCACCCTTCCTGTGTGGCAATGTGAACAGCGCCTTTAGGTGCCCACCACCGACTGAGCTGCACAGGCCACTTGGGCTCAGATATCTGGGAACAGATGATATTGAAATGGTTTGTATTTATGTTTTTGTTTAGTTCTATGTCTTGCCTATGGTTGCATTTCACAAAGCGGTCTCTGATTTAAAGCCCTAGTGAAATGAGACAGAGAGGAAAGGGCAGAATTGAGTCACTGCAAAACTTAAGCAACTTCCTCAGTATACATTGACCTTATGACTAGAAGTTTGTATCTTCTTTTAAATATTTATTTATTTATTTATTTATTTATTTATTTATTTATTTATTTTTAGAGAGGGATGGGAGAGAGAAAGAGAGAGAAACATCAATGTGCAGTTGCTGGGGGCCATGGCCTGCAACCCAGGTATGTGCCCTGACTGGGAATTGAACCTATGATGCTTTGGTTCAAAGCCCACACTCAATCCACTGAGCTACACCAGCCAGGGCTCAGACATTTGTATCTTTTGACCACTTTCACTCAGTTCCCACCCTCTCCACCCCTGACTTCTCATAACTGTAACCACAAATCCAACATCTTTTTCTATGAGTTCAGGGTTTGGGTGGGTTTTTTAAAAATTCCACAGATAAGTGAGATCACACAGTTGTCTTTCTCTGTCTGACTTATTTTATGTAGCATAATGCCCTCTGGGTCCATCTGACGTTAACACTGCTATAGGGTGTATTTGCAAGCTGCTAAGAGAGTAGATTCTGAAGGTTCTCATAACAAAGAAAAAAAAATTTTGGCGACTCTGTGAGGCACCTGTTGTTAACTACACATGTTGTGGTAATCATTTCACAATACATGCATGACATTGTACCATGCACCTTAAACTTCTAAAATGTGGTTTGACAATTACATCTTAATAAAACTAAAAAAAAATCCCTAAGTAACTTTACTTCATATCTGCCTGTAAACCTTACACAGTGAGTTAATCACAGCTTTCCCCTTCCTTAGAATACTTTCTAATCTTAGAATTTCCTTTTGAAAGTATATCTGAACTTTTCTCCCGATCCTGGCATTCCAAAGCCGTGAATGCTGTAAGTGCTAGTCAGTGAGACACGGTCAGAGCTGGCTTTCCTGTCCTCATCTCCCTTCTCTGTGTCACCCAGTGCTGCTGCTGCCTCCTCTGCTGGGAAGCAGACTGCGCCAACTCTAGAGTTCAGACGATTCTAGTAGACATGTCTGGAAAGGAAGACATTGCACTTATGAAAGGAACTGGTCTTTCGTGTGGTTTTTCTGACCTCACATAGCAAGAGTCATGAAGAACACATAACAAGATCAAAAGTAATCTGCAACATCTTAAAATAGCTGTCCAAGGGGTGAAAGAACCTCAATTTTGGGGAAATCATTGGTTGTGGGACCAAAAATATAGTTGTTCTCCACTGATCCTATCTAAAACTATTATCTTTGCCACAAAGATTGGATTGAGCTATGACTTGTTATTAGTCTGTGATCATTGCAAGATGACCATTTCTGAAAATGATGATACACATTTTATTTAATAAATATTATTAATGTGGTGCATCATTTTCTTTCAATAATACAAGGTGAGGTTTTGCTCTTATAAAGCAATTTTTTCCCCTAGAATTTGTCCCCCAGAAAACCTGGTGGTGGATAGATGATTGTCGATTTTTCCCCATACAAACAGAAGAGAAACAGAGGCACGGACACGTGGAACAGACTGACAGCTGAGGGGAGGGACTGGATGAAAGAAGGGGAAGGGATTAGCCAAAGAACATGTACACATAAGCCTTAGACACAGGCAACAGTGTGGCGATCGCCAGAGAAAGCAGGGAGCAGTGGCGGGGTGGGAAATGGGGCATTTGTAATAGTGTCAACAGTAAAGATAAAGAAAAAACCTTTTAACACAGATGTCCTTAGAAGCTTTGCTAATTGATGCACTTTTCAGTGGCCTTGGGTATGGAAATCAGGGGGTGAAAACAAATTTAGATTTAAAGTGGATCTCCTCTTGGAACAGAACCACCTGACGGTAGACAAGCTTCTACACGCGGTTCCGGACCTCACTGACCGTGGCTGTAAATTCACAGAGGAAGAGGAAGCTTTGCTATATCCAGTCAAGGTAAGTCACCGTCATCCAAGGAAGGGGACAAACTCGTGCCAATTGCCAGATGCTGTTCTTTCTCCAGGCATGGTTTTCCCATCTGTTTGCCTTGTGTTGTATTTAAATCTACCCAGAGAACAGCTCCTGTTGAAAGACTTTCTCTTTTATTCTCAAGACCCCTATACATACATATAAATTTGGAAAATATTTCTTGGCAGTCCACATGGTGGCAGTTCGGGTTAAGGGAGGGGGCAGCAGAAGGCTGAGGGGTGATGTAGGTGATGCAGAACTCAGCTGCTGGGGTTTCCAAGACAAAGTGGATCGGTGCTCTGATCATAAAACCACTACCCTGAAGACCTGGATTCATAGCAACATAATATTTGAAAACTAGACTTACATTTTGAAAATTTAGTTGGGGAGGGCAGTAATTTGATGCTTTTGTTGGTTTAAGGACGAGGTGAGGACAAAGATGGGAGTGTTTTGGTTAAGAGTGTTGCCTGGGTAATGGGTGGTTTGGGTTCCCCCCTTTAAGTTTAAGGTGTAAAGACTTATCACCTCTCAAATCTTTAGGTGCGGACAGGGGAAGGATGAAATAATGGCAAGTGTTGGGGTTTGGGTAACAATACAAAGTTTACAATAAGCTCATAAACATCTGGAATCCCCCAAACTGGCCTGGCTTGGCGTCAACAAAGGCTCTCATGAGATTTTTCAGTAACTTCTTGCTCTGGCCAGGAATTATATGTATATATGTGGAAAAGCTATATATATATTTTCCCAATAAATGCCTCCACTTTTGTTTCCAGGTGCAATGAAATGGGTGGGTATGATTGGGATGCAGAATGAGAATGCATACTTTGCATGTTGCTATTTGTTATTATTAGATGGTTATTTTCATAGCTTCTATAACAGGCCTTTAGTAGTCAATAAGATCTATTTGTAAATTAATTAAAAATCTAATTTTAATAGATCTCTCCCCACATATATACTTGTACATATATACGTGTGCGTACATCCACAAATATATACATATATGCAACACACACATACACACACAAATATCTGTTTGTTTCTTTATGAAAATAAGGAAGAAGGCAAAGCATTATGGGGTACAGAAATAGGGATACACAAATGATACGATCCCTTTAGGTTTCAGGGGGGAAATGTGGTAGTATGTATGTGAAAAGATATGATTTTACCTTCAGTAAAACTCTCTGTAGGAAATTTTAAGGCAAATTTTAAAGACTGTATTTTCTGTATCTAAAAAACAAATATACCAACTGGCTCAATGGAGGAAAAAGTAGTTAAGAATAACATTGAGAACGTCTGTGTTTCTCTCCAGAGAACGACTACTTGGTACTGTAACGAATTGCAAATACTAATATTTTCAGCTTACAGGGAATGTTGGACGTTTTACCAGAAGTTTCAAAGCTGAGCTTCTGAGGCCTGAGCCTTCGCCAATATACAACATTTATTTTTGGCTCCATGTGTACTTACAGAATTTGCTTGTACCAAGCTTTGTGTAGCCTTTGATTTTTATCCAAAAGTTTTGTCCAACACTCCTAATGAGTTCCTCTTTTGGAGCTGAAATGTGCACGCCAGCTTGGCTCACTTTAAATAAACCTATAGAACCAATGACAGAGAGGGAGAGAATACTCGGAGACCCCGCATCTGGGCCTTGGGTCACAGTGGCCATGACTCACCAGGGAGGCAGCCAGAGTTCTGAGTAAATAATTACCACTTTGCCACTGGACTGGAAGGTAAGAGCTGACTGAAAAAAATTGTATTAAAATTTTTTGACATCTTATGGTAGGCAGTGTTTTAGAAATCTATGTGTATAGTTCTCTCTATCCTCCTTAGTTCCTAAAATACTTGGGGAGAGATCTTACAAGTGAAGGAAAATTTCCCAAGCCATGACTGAGGAAAAGAAATTACAAAACTCGATTATAAAGCCTAATCCTATCTAGTGAATAAAGGATGAAACAATTGCCTAGAAAAAGGCAAAAACTTATCAAACTTTTATTTTATATTGGCTCAGTCCAGTGACTAATTTTTCTATGGAGAAGTCTGAATGATTCTATGAATAGTAGAATCAACTTAATGAATAGTAGGTTGTGGTTAATAATTCATCCAAGAAACATATCAAAGAAGCTTAAAAACAAGCAACCATACTAATTTAATTTATTATCCAAAAAACGTGGGGCTTGGAATCATCATCGAAGTCATGATCTCAGTTAGGTAGGAAACAAATCTGAGAATGTATAATCAGCCTACTGGAGGTGAGGAGAGCTGCATGCAAGTTCTGGCCAATCATTCAGTCATTAGCTAGGAATTATCTTTTTGTGTGGCAAGTACTAGGTTAGGCAATGGATATATAAAAATTGAGAATTGAAACTGAGTCACTCATGGATCAATGAGAGTCTGAACATGCAATGGATTATTGTAATTCCCTGTGACAATGTCAGGACCCAGGTATCAACCGAAAACTCAAGGAAAACACAAGGGTCAGAAGATAGAGATTACTTAGGAAAAAGGAGGAAGTCTCCATGGATGAGGTGACCTTTGAACTGGGTCGGGGAGGATGAGCAGGCATGCTCCTGATGAGGAAGGAGCTGGTCATTCCAGGCAGGGGAAACCTTAAGGGCTGAGATCTGACGATTATCATGATTATTATGGCTATGATTGCCATAACTATCGTGGTGGATATAACCACTATAACCACCAGATCTTTTACACGAATGTAACGCTGTGGGAGTGCGGTTAGCTTGTAGGCGGGTACGAGGGTGGGAGATGGGGGATGTGGGCAGATCCGCCCATTATTTTCCTGCATTATCCTCGTCTGCTCACTTATTTAATAAAATTAGGTAAAATGGCCTCTAACTTTCAAAATTCTATGATCCTGTGAAAGAGAAAAAATCTGTCCTTAGTTGGAAGAAAATAACTCTTCGGGGTGAACAAGGGTATGGGATTGTTTCCATGAAAGTGAAGATTTGCAGCTGCCTCACACAAGCTATATTAACAGTAAAAAAAAAAAAAAAAAAGGAAGAAAGAAAGGAAAAACCCTAAGAGACTTTGTTTTCTTCTAGTCTTAGTACGCGTTGACATGTGCCCTGGTGCAACGTGGGAAAAAGAGCTGATGGTCTGACCTCCAATGGCAGATACACTTCTTTTCATTTTGTTTTACCAGGACTCCCTCAGTGAATGAAAAGTGTTTGCTCTGGTCTCGTCCTTAGACATAAAGTGTGTATTTCAAAACCAGGCAAGCTATTTCTAAGAACCAAACAGCTATTGTTTACCGACACGCCAATATGCAGGAAACTTAGCTTCCAGGTTCTGGGTGGGACTGCCTTGTATAAAGGTTCTTTGCAGAGTTCAGACACCAAAAGGAACCTCCAGTTTACTGGGCTGAGAGGAATGACCTATAAAACTGGTATGGTGCTAATGAATGAGAGAGAAATAAAGAGAAAACTATCCCCTACATAGCACATGATCTCAATTAAAAACATAGAAGTTGAAAAAAATAATGTGGCTTATAAAAGACAAAAACACTTGGGATTTAAAAAAACACCACACTTAAAATTACTATAAGCACTCATATTCATGACGAATAAATAAATCCATTCATTATTTAAATAATTGAATTTGAACTCATAAACTCTGAGACTGTAGCTAAACTTTAAATTTAAACTCCAAGACAATAACTTTTCCAAATTATAGTTCTTTATAGATTCAAAAGTAGCTAAAAACATCAGAATAGAGCAATTATCTGTTTTCTTTTGAAACCTGAATTTTAGCTAATTTCTTTTATTATAGTCTCCAAAGTCCTAGACAGTACTTGAGATATTTTGCTTCTTCGAGATCAATAATTAAAGGCTACTGATTGCTCTGACACAAATAACTTTACTCCAACACCCTTGCACTTTATCTTTAATGGAAAAACAGGCTTTGAGACAGGAAAGTTTTGCATTTCCCCGCCTCCATGTCTTTTATAGCAGCCTTCCCCAATACCTTTATCCACAAGCCCAAAGTTTAGTAAACATGTAGGATTGAATTCAAACCATCTTTCACATAAAACACACACTCGATCACCTCTCTTTGAATAATTGCTTTCTGCTCAGAAAGTTTTCACTATTAGCCACTACTTTACCAGTAAGTAATTGCACGCTAGCTCTTTCCTTCTTGTCCTGAACCCACGTATTGTTGACTCTGGGGATGAGCAGATGTTTAGGCCTAGTTCCCTCAACAAGAACACTGCTTCTTGCCCTGGCTGGTGTAGCTCAGTGGATTGAGCGCGGGCTGCGAACCAGGCATCGCAGGTTCGATTCACAATCAGGGCACATGCCTAGGTTGCAGGCCATGTCCCCCAGCAACTGCACATTGATGTTTCTCTCTCTCTCTCTCTCTCCCTCACTTCCCTCTTAAAAATAAATAAAATAAAAAAAAAAGAACACTGCTTCTTGAGGACAGAGACCTTTTCTTCTTGGAGCCTCTGCAGAATTTAGTTCAGTAAATATTTGGTACTTAAATAATTCATCAATTCAACAATCATTTACCAGGCAGCTACCCTGTGTAATGAACTAACATAGACCCTGTGTTTTTCCTAGGTTTGTCATGAAGGCTGGTAGCAAACCCCAAGTCAATTCAATGTAAAAATTTTCAGCCCTTCGTGATGAGTTGATTATGTCTGTAGGTTAATAATTTAAAATTTTTTATTTGGCTAACAGAAGAAGGAGGAAGAGACATTGAAATACTTTGGGGCTTTAAAAAAACCCTACGTGTTTATATTTTCCATCTCTATCATAGCATTCCCACTATGTCATAGATTTATGGCTAATGGTGTGATGACAAAGGTGGTATGTGCTATTGCTCTGAACTCAGGACCCCCTCCCTGTCCTGAACCAGGCATGAGCCTCTGTCTGAACAAGCCCAGTGATCTACGTGATGGCAATACGTCAGTATTCCCATTAACATGATGACCTTACCAATAACCCAGCAGGAAGGATACAGCATGGAAATTTAAGTCAGATAACCTACTGTGAACTGGATTGCCTCGTGTTGGCTCAGGAACTGAGGGGTTCCCGGGTGAAAGGGGAAACTGGCCTCTGTGCATGGAGAGCCAGGAGAGAAGGAAGAAAGAGCAGTATCCTGTCACACTACAGGGTACTCCTTGTTCAATGCGTGTTTGCCCCACCCCAACACCAGAAGAACAAGGAACAGGAGGAGGAGGAGACATGAGGAGAAACAAGAAGGGAGGGGGCTTATCAAAGGACACAGGCACCATCCTGAAGAAGTTCCCTGTGGACACACCTGGAGCAATTTGAGCAGCCAAATAGATAATGATGGTGTTGAATTACAAATGCAGACACACTGGTGTAAAGAAATGACTAAATAAACAAGCAAATGCATGAATGAATGAGGAGGGAAAAGGGCTTCCTTACATAAGAAAACCAAATAATATATGCAAATATTCCTCCCTCTAGAAAGTGGAGCTTAATTCTCCTACCTTGAGTGTGGGATGAATTTAGCAACTTCTTCCTAAAGAATAAAGAATGCAAAGGGAAAGTAATAACTTTACCGAGGAGGCACTTGGTGGAGAAGGCCTGAGCCAGGTGACCAAGGCTGGCCTCCCTGTGTGGACACCACCCACCCCACGACACGCACGGGAGAAAGCGGCTCCGCACCTCTGTGGGGCTGTCCCCGAAAGCACGCAACTTCGGTGTGATCACAAAGAAGAAACAAGAGAAACCGTGAGAGTAACGTAAATTCAGAGAAGCTCTGCGAGATACCTGATCTGCACTCTTCAAAGAAGTGTCAAGGTCAAGACTAAGGGGCTGCGATAACTAAATGCAATGTGCCATGTTGAAACCAACAAAAAAGGAATTTTGTGGAAGGATAGGAGAGAAAGAAAGATCAAAATAAAGTATGCCGTTTAGTTAATGGTGTTATTTGTTAAAATGTACCATGCTATGGAGTAAGTTAACATTAAGGGAAACTGGGAGAAGGGTAAGTATACCGTCTTCACAACTTTTTTGTAAATCTAAAATTATGCTGAAATGAAAAGTATGTTTAAATTTTTTTTGTATCCAGCAATAAAAGAGAATAAGTTACTGATACATGCTGAAATCTAGATACAGCTTGAAAATACGACGTTACGTGAAAAAAGCCAGTCACATAAAGCTGTATGTGTGTATGTATGAGAACATTTATACATGAACTGCCCAGAATATGCAAATTAATAGAGACAGAAAGCAGACTAGTAGTTGCCCAGGGCTGGGGTGAGAAGAAGAAGGAGCATAATTGCCAGTGGGGATAGGGTTTGGGGGGGGATGAAAACGTTCTGAAATTGATTGCAGTGAAGGTTACACAGCTCTGTGAATGCACTAAAACCACTGAACTGTACCCTTCAGGTGACCTGGATGACACGTGAAGTATGCCTCGTTACAGTGGTTGTTCGTTAAACCTCCAGGAGGGTTTCATCTGTGACTGGATGCGGGGTTCGCACATCATCGTTAGACTCAGCTTCCCTCCGTTTCTGGGTTCTGCCTTCCTTTCCGAGTGCCACTCCCTCAGGCCCCACATGGACCTTCCAGATGCAAACTACGCCCATTTCTGAGCAGTCCTGGGGACCCCAGCGGTCTGTCTCTCTACTGTCCTTGCAAATGTCTCCTTTCACTTCCTTGCTTCTGACTGGATGACAAGAATGTTCTCAAACACAGCTAACTCCCCCCACCATCTCCATTTGTGTGATGGAGCAGGGTGAAGGGGTGTGGGTGTGTGGATACTCTGAAAAACCAACAAACCATCGATCTGTTACGGGGACTAATGTGAACAGATGCTGAGGAGCAAAATGACATACATCTGCTACAACTTTCTTGCTGCCTACATAGAAATTGTTAGAAACAAATCTTTAACTTAATGAAATTAATGGGTTTCCCTTAAAAAAGGAAAAGCACATCTATGCTGTCCTGTTCAAATTTCTCTTTTAGCATTTACTAAAAACACAGTAGGAAGAAGAAACAAATGTGCCAGTTTTAAAAAGCTCTCTAAGACAGAATGCAAAAGTACTGGTGCTTTTTCTTTGTAGCAGTTTAATTAGTTTCTTAAACTTCACTCAGACAGGGCAACATTATACAACACCAACTAAAATGCAGACTGGTTCAGACAGGAAAGACTGTTCAGCACTGTAGCCATCAGCCACATGTCACTGTTCAAATACATATTAAAATTAAATAAAGTTAGAAATTCAGTAACTCATTCACGGTCATCACATCTCAAATGCCCAGTGGACATGAGTGGCTAACAAGTTGGACAGGGCAGATGAAGAGTATGCCCCTTGTGGTAGGACATTCTACTGGGCTACGGTGCTTTAAACGATCATACTTATTTCTAGAATTTTACCATAGACCAATTTCTCATGTAAGATTACTTATTTAGACAGGTAAAAGTAAATTCTTAGGGGGCTACAAAAAATCACAATTCTTTACCTTTATCTTTCTAATATCTAAGGTGACTCCCATTTTTTACTTTTTATTAATTTTAGAGAGAGAGGAAGAGAGAGAGAGGGAAACATGGGTGTGAGAAACATTGATCAGTTGGCTCCCCTACACGTCCCGACCCAGGCTCAAACCCACAACCTAAGCATGTTCCCGGACCTGGAATCAAACCCCCAACCTTTTTGTGTACAGAACGACACTCCAACCAACTGAGACACACTGGCCAGGATGATGACTCCCAGTTTTACAAGGTTGGCTGGATGCTCTTTGGTGGCTATTGTTAAATGTCCAGCCCCAGTGTGACATTTGAGTCCTTCTCAGCCAGACTTCAGAGCATCGTTCTCCGGCCAGCAGTCAGTATTCAGGCAGCTCCCCACCCCATCCCCCCCTCCCCCCCCCCCGCCCCGTCCCGGAGTAGAAGGCGCCCTCTTCACATCATGTTGACTGCTGGCCTGCGCTGCTCGCTGTAGCCGTCCTCCTGTGTGTGTTGGGTTGGAGCCGAAAGGATGGGCTCCTGGTCCCAGCTGCTGGGGACACGGGTACACAGTGGCCCTTCTCACTGCCACCGTGGCCAGTGCAGCTACCACATTGAATCTCTCTCTCTTTCTCTCTTTTGGATTGATAAATAGTTATCATATAACATTGTATAAGTTTAAAGCAGGCAACGTGTTGATTTAATTCACTCACATATATATAGCAATATGATGACCACCGTACCTTTAGCTAACACCTCTGTCACATGACACAATTCTCACTTCTTTTTTGTAGTGAGAACAGGTAAGATCTAGTCTCTTAGCAACTCTGAAGTTACTTTACAGGACAGTATCACTGATTCCAGTATACTGAATTATTTTTTAATTGGCAGAAAGACAAAAATCAGCACACACCTCGGTTCCCTGGCTCCTCTTGGCCTCTCAGGGGATGAACGCCCCGAGGCCTCTCTGTTTTACAGCCGTTTCATTCCCCAGAGCGGGGCTTTGTGGCTGCCTTCCCGCAGGTGAGTGAGAAGAGCCAAGCAAACAGAGGTTTGGCAGACAGTCCCCTGGCTCTGTGTGGGGGCAGCTGGGGGCTGGCCAAGGAATGCCGTCAGCCCCCAGGAACCTGGAGCAGAGGCTGCTGAGGCCCATTTCTGTGGCCAGCCCTGGGCTTACACGTGCCCCATGCCAATGGTCCACACTGCCAGCCCCAGCTTCTCCTGAGTGAGCTTTTCCTTGGGGCTCATCTCTCTGGAGCGTACAAACCTGGGTCCCCAGAGACAGGGCCTGCAGCCCCTGCATGACACAGGGTGCACTGCATGACATCAGGTCATGTGTTCCCACAAATTTGCCTTTTAGAGAGCTTACTGTGTAGTGTTACTTCTTCAGGCAAACTGTTCGGGTGTACATATGTTCCTGTAAAACAACTGCTTGAAGCACTTTCAAAAATAACTTCGTTTTTTATTGTAAAATATAGGATCTAGAAATAATTCATGTTTTCCTTAATGGAATAAATTCACATCATTAAAAAAAGGTTTTTGTATAAGAGCTTACTGAGGTATAATTGACACGCAACACATTCATGTTTCAGTTATATAACTTGGTAGGTTTTATTGGATATGAAAATATCCCTACAATCAAGACAACAAGTGTCCTTTGTAATCCCTTCCTCCATTCCTCTCCATGCTGGACAAATTACCCCCGCCACACCCCCACCCTCAGGCGACCACTGACCTGCTTTGTCATTATCACTCAGTTTGCATTTTTCTAGAATTTTACACAAATAGAATTATACAGTATGCAGTTTTTGTGTGGGGAAGGGGGAGGGTCTGGCTTCTCTCATTCAACAGAAGTATTTTGACATTCACCCGTGCTGCATGAGTTAACGCATCTTTTAAATTCCCAAGTAGTATTCAGTTGGATGGGTACAATTGAATATTGTATATTTTTATATCCATTTTGTATATCCATTTGTCTAGCAATGGATATTTGGGTTGTTTCCAGTTTGGGGCTATTTCTTTTGGATAATTACCTAGCAGTGGAATGGCTGAGCCAAACAGAAGCTGTATGTTTAACTATTTAAGAAATTGCAAAACGCAAAGAGTTTGCACCATTTTGCATTCCCATCAGCAGTATGTGAGAGCTCCATTGCTCAACATCTTCGCTAACACACGGTGTGGTTAACCTTTGTGATTTTCTTCATCTCCAATTTGTAGTGCCCTTTGGCCTAAGCAGGCTGACCATGTTTTCATGTGCTCCTTTGCCATTCATACATCATTTTCGGTGAAGTGCCTGTTCAAACTTTGCCTATTATTCATTTTCAAAGTGTTTTCCAGCTTTATTGAAACAGACTGACATACAACATGGTGTGAGTTTGTGTTCAACGCGATGATTTGCTGCATATGTGTTTCTAAATGTTTACGACAGCAGGTCAGTCAACACATCCGTCACCTCACGTAATCACCGTTTTGTTGCTGTCATGTCGAGAACGCTCTACTTGCACAGCAACTTGTGAGTATGCAACCCAGTCTGGTTAACTATAGTCACCGTGTGGAACCTCAGAACCCAGAACTTGCTCATCTTATATCCAGAAGTTTGTGCCCTTGGCCAACATCTCCCCATTTCTTCCACCCCTCAGAGCCTGGCAGCTACTCTCTATTTCTACGACTAGAATGTTCTCGGTCCCAAATATAAGTGAGATCACACAGCATTGTCTACTGCTCCCAGTAGCTACCGTTCCCAGAGACGTGTGTACAGGAAATGCTCGCGATCAAATTTCAGTTGAAATTTGGGGCAGGAAATGACTATTCTCATCAAAGGGGAATTAACAAGATTCCCTCAGGGATTACACTATCGAGGTTGTAGCCAAAGTGAGAAGGCAGATAAGGCGCTCTGGAGCTGGGGAGAAGTGGCCAGTCAGTCAGCCACAGCCTTTTCATTAATGAGGAAACCAGGTGGGGCTGACCGGAAGAAATCCAAGCCTTTGGAAGAAGTGGAATCAAGACTTACTCCTCAAGGACATTACGCAAGCACAGACGCAAAGGCTAGAAGTTTTGCAATGTGGTGGCCGATCGATGGTGTAGGGTTTGGGGATTAGGAGACCGGATCCAAGGACTGCCCATGCAGTTTCTGACCCCGTCTCTCCACGTTCTTTTGAGACCCTATCAGTTTTCTTTCTTGCGTGTTGTTGTGAGGTTGAAGTGCATCCAGCGACTGGCACACTTGCTTGCCCTTTGTAAGCCTAAGTGAAGTCTAAGGACAGATTCTGTTCAGTGGAAAGGCACTCTGAGTTGCCGAAGGCTTCGCTGGTTGGTGTGTGAAGTGAGCAGGAGCTGGGGGCTGTTGGCTTGGCCAGGTCAGTGCAGACACGGCATGTGGAGCTCCCCAGGCGATTTTGCTGAAGGGGAGAAGAGAAGTGCCTGGGGCAGAGTCAGTGACCAGAAGGGAGGCTGTGGGCAGGCCAGTGAGCAACAGGGTGAGCACAATGGGTCTCTGAAGCAGGATGCCAGAGGCTCTGGGTGAAAATGTCATGATCTTTCCCATGTACTGCTCAGGTATGCAGAATTAGAACTTCCTTCATGTATCTATAATTGAACTAAATTTTGAGTCCACCTTTTGAATGGGTAGTGACAAAGGTAATCTACCGATTCAAGGTTAGCTCAAGTACTTAGGATTTGAAACTCTAAGGGTCTGATGGTTGTCTTCTCAGTCATTTCCTATTCTCCCTCAAGTCTTTCCTCCTTTCTGCTCAGGAGGTGACCTGAGTTCCAGAATGAGAAGATTTCTAACTGACTCCCAGATCAGGGAACAAGGAGGCCTCCGGTCCTCAGTTATCCTGCGTCCGCCTCTGGCAGCCGCTGAGCTGCAGGTATCCCACTGCCTCTGCACCGGCACACCCTGCCACCTGTGCTGAAATGCCGTGGTCCCTCTGGTAACCCTCCTGATCATCTGTCCTACGCAGGCCTCTGTGGGGCTGCTCACTGGGGCACAGACCCCAGCTTCCTCCGATCCAATGGTCTGGGTGCCATCTCCACACTCTCTCAGAGCCATAGTAACTTTCTTCCAGTTCCCGTATACCCTGGGTTGCCCTGGGCCCAGATGTCTGGGTATCTCTGAGATTCGTTGGTTCCAGGATGTATAGGGAGATGCTGTAAAGAATCGCAGTCTTCCCAGGCTATGTCCTGAGAAGGCAGGCCCAGTCCTTTCCTGCCGTGGGTCCCCTAAACTCATCCTGGAGTTCCAGTGGCCTTCCCCACCTGGGCTCAGCCAAGGCCAGGAGCAGGGCCAGGAGACAAATACTCACACGCTCCTCTCTTCTTCTCTTTGAGGCTCTCTGGCTGGGGAACCAAGAAAAGTCTTTTATCTGCTGCATATGTGGTGGAAAAGGGGCTCTTCCTCATCCTCCTCTTCATGTATTGTTTGAGGGGAAACATTATGTCTTCTTCCTCAAGGCTGTGACTCGTGATCATTAAAGTAAGTGTGTGGAATTCAGAAACCATTTATTTTCTTTAGGTGTTGTGGCTCTCACATCAATTCTCTGCTACTCAGAGGCTTTTTTGTTCTAGCATATACTTCTCTTAAGAGTGCACGAAGATGTTATAGCTGCTCCAACTCATGGGAGGAAAGATAATGGTAAAAGGAAATGTAAAGAAAGAAAACTTCAGTTACTATTTCAAATATGATTAAATACGAGTTTTTAGATGGGCTGTATTGTGCTGTGTAATGTGACATAAACAACCCTAAAATTTCTAAAAATTCTCAGTAGTGTCTATGTAGTCTCAAACACTTGATCTGAGATAGGATTAGAGAGAAAAAGCTGAGTGGTAAAGTCTAAGATTACATAACATCTTAGGTAATTGGAAGATTACTTTTGTCACCCGCCCATCAAAAAGGTGGATTCAAAATTTAGTTCAGTATAGATAAATGAAGAAAGTTCTGATTCTGCATACCTGTGCAGTATATGGGAAGGATCAAAGCACTTTCACGCCAAGTGCCTGCCATTCCTGCTTTGAAAGTGAGGAGAAGGGGCAACAGAGCACCGGAGCCGGTGTTGTCCCTCCTTCTCTTCTGAACACCTGCAGAAATGTGGGCTTTCACAGGACATGGACTGTGGATTCCAGCTAATCTTGTCTCCGTGAGTGCACCCCAGCTGATAGACATCTGAGTTAAAGGGGAAATGGTCAATAAATGCTAGCTAATTATAGTAGTAGTAGAAATAGAAAGCGTGGTGGTAGGAATGTTCTTGAAGACACCCGCGTGCCAGCTGGCTGGGGAAAGAACAACAGGAGAGGAGACCAGCCCCGAGAGGGGTTAGTGACGCTTGTTTAGAGTGCTAGACGAGAGAAGCTGAGGCTGATACCCGACACCACCTCGCATCCCTATAAATTATTACCTACGGCCTAAAGTGGGGCTGCTCAGGACCGTAATCGGTCAATGTCTGGTTGCTGACCTTGCAAGCAGGTGATGCCTCGGGGCATCTGTTTGTTTGAGTTGCTATAACTGAGTACTTTCAGGCTGTCTGAAAGAGGATAAGATATTAGCCAGGGCTCTCCTGAGAAACAGGACTGAAAAAAAAAAATATATATATATATATATATCATATGATATATACATATATAGGAGACTTAAGATATATATATTTCTATATCTTATTATCCTATTATCTTATATGTATTCTATTATTGAATATCCTATTAGGATATCCTATGTATTTTCTATATATCTGTCCTATATGTATCTATCTACTCTTTTTATTTAGATCTAGATTGATTGATTTTAAGGAGTTGGCTTATGCAATTGCAGGGACTGGCAAGTCTAACAGGCTGGCAGACTCTGGATTCCAGCAGAACTTGATGTTGTGGTCCTGAGTCCAAAGATAACCTGGAGGCCGAATTCCTTCCATCAGGGACTCAGTCTTTCCTCTTGAGGGCTTCATAGGGCCCACCCGTATTATGGAGGGTAATGTGCTTTACTCAAAGGATTTCAATGTTAATCCTATCTTTAAAAAAAAAAACAACTTTCACAGCAGCATCTAGACTGGCATTACACCCGACTCCCGGGCACCTTAGCCTGGTCAGGCGGACATACAGAGCTAACCACCAAAATAAGAGGCTTTGCTTTTATTTCCTTCATAGAGGAGAAGAGTGGGAAGCATGACTGAGAGAGCTTGCTCCGTGTCTGGTTAATCAGACAGGGGTGAGCTCCAGTGGAAACAAGGGGGAGCCCCAACGGTAAGGAGCTTCATGAGAAACTCTGTGGACTCGGGCCTCCAGCAGAGCAGCTCTGTGGACGGCTGAGAAAAATGTGACCCCGACTTGGGAAGACAGGAGTCCTCCCCGAGTCTGTGGGAAACCCAGCAGGGCTCCAGCCCTTCGGAATGGTCACTCCGGAGGTGCCAGGAAGCCACTCCATGTGCAGCAAAGAGAAATGCTGTGTCCTCACTTCTGCCGATTTGGAGCTAGAAAAGAGAAATGAGTGGAGGAGAGCAGGGCCCCGAGAGGGGTAGGTGGGGGCGTACATGTGACAGGCCCTGGACTAGCGACTCTGAATTCCCTGCTCCTGGATTACTAATCACCCACGTCTAGTTCCCACTTTACAGATGAGGAGGCTGGGGTGCAGGGAGGCTAAGCTCACCCCTGGCTTTCATTGCCGGCAAGTCTGAATTCAAGCCCAGGTAGCCTGGCCCCTGAGCCCCATGCTCTGTCGTGTTGCTTTATCATGCCTCTCACTAAGGTGAAATGAGACAAAATGAAATGAAATAAAAATAATTAACACAAAACACTCGCTGTGAGTATAATTGGCTTTAGAGCTTCCAATGATAAACGAAAACTCTTTCTTTTTCTTTTAAGCTCCAAAAGATTAAAATAAAGTGATTTTCCCCGGTAGCGCCCCCCGGCCCTGTGTTCCAGAGGAGACCACGTGAGGAAAGTGTTATATGCATCTCGGCAGCACTTACCACTTGTCTACCAGGGCGTTTGTGGGAACTGACCCTCCCAGTGTGGCGTGCACTCTGTGTGCGTGCACACATTTTACGTGTTCTATTGACAGAGATCAATTCCACTGAAGAATGATTCACTCTCCATAATATTCTGGTGAAAATTTTGCCATTGAGTTTTATTCTTTGGAGAAAAAAGTACACTCTGTTGCTGGAAAGATGGTGAAGAAATAAAGGCAAGAGCTTGAATTACAAAAAACCTACATGACTTTAACCAACCTGCCTTTTTCTATATTCTGTAATAATGAACTGAATTTGCAAACTTGGAACTTTTAATTATCAGCTGATGACACCCAATTAGAGGTGTCTGGTGGTGATCCTGCTGACCAGTCAACACAGTATTTTATTTTATTTTATATTTTATATTTTTAATCATTGTTCAGGTACAGTTTTCTCCCCTTTATTCCCATTCCAGCCCACCCACCCATCCCTCCCTGCTTCCCTCCCATTACCACCCTCCCCCTAGTTTTTATCCATGTGTCTTTTAACTTTGTTCCTATAAACCCTTCCCCTTTTCCCCTGAAACTCCCTCTTCTCTCCCCTCTGGTCACTTTCAGCCTGTCCTCTAGACACAGTATGTTAAACCCTGCTGCTTTCTTGGTTTGTCCAGAAGTGTTTGTACAATTACTCGAATATTTGCTGAATATTTTATTGCTTTTTGCCATTATTTTAAATAACGAGGGAGAGGAAAATAACACCAGTGCTACCACTGTAGCTGATGTAAACAATCAGTTTAGCTTTAGTTGCATCCACGTACTTTTGAATTTATGTCTGTCAAGTGTGTATTACGTTGTGAGAGAAGAGAGAAAAAACCCAAAATGCTAAAACGAGATTGTTGAAGCTCATGACTGGTACTGAAAGTGTTTGAATGATAGAAATGAAAAGGCTTTACGCTAAGGATCGGGAACTGTCCCGGAGAACGCTCCAGAGACCCGAACGCCCGGGTGAGTTCCCGAAGTCACCGCAGTGGCAGGGCTCACTGCGGCCTCTGCTTTCAAAGCACAGAGGAGTCAGGAGTTCAGCTCTCAGTCCACGAATGCTTCAGCGCAGTCGATGCGTGCTGTCACGTCCTGCTGCTCATTCCTAGGCGACAGCTTTTCCAGCGGGCTTCTCCTAGTGTTGAAACAAACTGCTTCTGTTCCATGAGAATGCCACTTCAAGTGAACCAAGCAAACAATTGAGATAAAAAATTACTTTAAAAAGTTATTTTTGTCTGTAGTGTATGCATTACGCATCCTGCAAAAAAATAAATAATATCCCTTTTCACCACTCTTAGGGATTTTGTAATATTTTTAACCTTTCTAGTAATGGAAGCCCCGTTGTTCAGTCTATTGTTTTGCTTTGGTTTTCAGGGCTGCTGGACACACAAAGGTCACTGGTTTCACTAAACGTCACTAATTGACTGGTTTCAGGGATGCTGGCCACTAAATAGAAGATCTTTGCTGAGTCAGTCTCTACCCTCCCTCCTCTCTTCTTTTCTCTAATTCCAATCTTTTCGAATTTAGACAATGTTATCAAAAGTTGGACCAGGATACCACCAGTTAGCATAGAATATAATCAGTTTTCTCTATTTTCAGAAAAAGTTAATAGAATTATTTCTATTTAACTTTTTTCTCCTATAGATTTTCTTAAAAATCTTCTGTGTTTGCTGTTCCCAAGTCCAAAATGAATGAACAAATTACTAACAAATATTATCATAAAATTCAAGGGCAACCTAGAAGTGGATCTTTAATTGACACATCATTTTGGTTGAGATATAGTCTATAAATGACTGCAAAAACAGTCACAGTTATAGTTATATATATGTAATCCTATATCTTGGTAGAATATTATTTCATAAAGACTTCTAAGTGCTCTTTAACAGCCTAAAGGAGAAAGAGTTGAGATATCGGTCTTCCAAGGAAGTCACCTCTGTAGACATCCCCATCACTTAAGCCTGCCCAGGCCACTACTTCCGCTTCTAGAGTGGAGGCGGGAGGTCTGTCCCTGAAAAGGCAAGGTCGAGAAAGACCCCATGTATTTCGATGTAGACCTAATGGTAACAGTGGAGTGTGACATGGTATACATAGTACCACAATTAGTACCACTATTTGCATAACCTCCTGAGGAATGGCCCAGAAGTTTAGTTATCATTTGTGAAATCTGAGTACTAGACAGCCTGCTTACCGCTTGGTTTCTAGACTACAATTCATTGATAAATTTGTGATTATCCGCGGCCACTCCCTGCAAAATAGTAGAATAATCAGGAGCAGAACACTGAAAATGGACTTGGTTCGTCCTAAGTGCCAATAATGGGATTCCTGTTTTGTGCCGTGTGCAAGCTGAGTGAGTCTTCTCAGTGTGACACAGTCACGAACGGCAGCCAAGTCCCCAGGCAAACACAGGTGGTTCTTGACAAGTTAGATCCAGATCATATCCTTGTGAGCTCACCATTTTGAACAAACCTTGTTCACTGCTTTTGTTTACAAAAAACAGTAGTCCCTCTGCCAAAGAAAAGAAAGGAGAATTTTCTTGCACAGCCAGCATTCAAACTTAGTCATTATCTCCACCAGAAACCCTAAGGTAAGGGAAGAGCCACTCTTAAATCTTCTTATTCGAAACCTCACATTGTGCTGGTTACAAGATCTACGATCTTTTGCATTTTGCCAATACTTAGTATCCACGTGTAAATAAAAAAAAGAGAGATCAAGGTAAGGTTCTATGAATGATATAAATTCTATTTTCTCATTCCATTAAAAGCTAAAGATCAATTATATAATTTCTGTGGAACATTAGCTTTAAAGCACCACAGCACATCCCTCCAACCCTGCCTAACCTCACAGAGCAGTCTTTGTTTTTGTCTGTTTGGCTTTTGCTTGTGAGAACGGCCAAGATCCTGACAACTCAGGAGGGAGCACCCTCCTCTTATCTATTCCCAGCTATTGTTGTCCGTTTGGGATTTTTGTTTTTATGGTTCCCTCAAGGAAAATAAGCGTGATTTTATCCTTGAAAAGGGACTGCTTCTCCGAAAGATTATTTTTGAACTGAAATTTAGGGAGGATCCAATTTATACTTAAAAAACAAACTAACTAAATAAACTGTATCTTCCACAAATGTGTTTGCTTTGAAACGTGACGTTGTCATGATTATAGATTATGACTTGTTTTTGTTGAAAAGACCTTTTAAAATATACATTCTTTTAAATCGTTAAAATAGACAACGCAAATATTTGTAAAGCATAAACATGAAACGTAAAGAAAATGACAACCACCCATAATCGCACCACCCAGGTGTAATTGTTGTATCTGTTTATATATATCTATATATTGTTACATTTCTCTCTTCTACTTCCTGTGTCCTCACTTTCATGTGTACACACACATGTGCACGCACTCTCTTTGAAACGGAGTTCCGATCTTAGCATGTATATAGTTTTGTATCTAGCTTTTTGGCTTGAAAATTTGTTGTGAGAACCACTGAACTCTACACCTAACATGACTAAAATGGCGAATTTTATTCTTTGTGCATTTTATCACAATTGAAATTTGTTTAAGTTAGAAAAAGGAGCACAGAAGCACTGCTGGCCAGTGGGGGGCCACGCCAGCAACCAGCTTTGTTTCTTCCGCTGCAGCTTGCCGGAGGCTCCACGCCACACTCCTGTCTGCTGCAGCTCCCTGAACATATTTGGATCTGCTGGGGTCAAAAGGCCACTGTAGCCGATCGGTTTCCACTACAAGTCCTATCAGATGCAGAGCCTTTTCTTGCTGAGATCCCGCTCAGAGCCGGTAGCCCTTATGGTTCCCTTCATAACAGGTCAGAACATAAAGCGCTCCGGAGCAAAGGGAAGAGACTTGCCTTTCACACTTGAGAAGCCATTTCAACATGTTCCAAACGACCACGGGTTCGCTGAGGTGGCAGGACCCTGAATTTTCCCAGAATGCATCTCCCACCCTGTGATCTGTGTGCCCTACTTGGGCATCGTGGGCTCCTGCTACTTTCTGCGAATCTGGTCTAATCGGCACACTGTTGTCCGAGGAGTGGCCCAGCGTGGTTTTCTTGGGATCGTGGACCCATCAAAGCCCCTGTGGACAAGTTATGACAGCCACATGCAATTACACTTCCAGATGAAAATACACTGCTATGATGATCTCTGCTTCTTGGAATGAAGAGACAGTTATTTTGGAAGAGTGCCATCTGGAGGGAATGTTGAAGCACATTTTGAAATGAACCTCAAAGGATTTGATCGATGGGAACAGGGTGAACAAAGAGAGAAAGATGTGCAAATGCAGGCTACAGAAGGCGATTGGTTAACTAATCAATACATTCACCAAATAATATTGAGCACCTAGGAAGTACCAGTGACTGACTTTGCAGGGTTTGTAAAAGGGAGTGGGAGGATGTGGCTGGGTCTTACAGGGCAGAATAAGAAAATGGTACTTCATTCCGAAGGCAATTGGAAACCTCCGATGGTTTTTAAGCTGGAGGGTGATATGATTAGAGTTGCTTTTTATGAAGATTAATCTGGCAGCAGAGGCTCATATTCCAGCCAAGTGGAAGCACTGAGGATTTGAACCTGAGTAAAGACGGTGAAGAAGGAAGGGAAGGGCCAGTTGAAGAAATGTTGTAGAGGGGTAAGAGACAAACTCCAAGGTTTTGAACTTGAGTGATTGAGATCCACAGAAGAAATAATGAAGTCAAGAGGAGCATTTAGTAGCAGGTAGAAGGCAACGATCATAATAACAGCTGATCTGAAGCACCTTGAGGGCAGGGGTGGGGATTGCTTTGGTTCAGACATTTATGCCCAGTGCTTGCCATACTCCATAAATATTTGTCACGACACATGTTAAATGTTTTATCTGACTGAATTGTCACATCCATGCTAAGAAGAAGGTGTAATCATCCCCCATTTTTGGCTATCAATTCTATTTTTTATTTTGAACTACCTCAGGCACCTACAAAAAGGTAGGGAATAAGATAAAAAACATTCATATTAGAAACACCTACTTTTCAGCTTGAGAAACAAAGCAATACAGATCTTGTCATCACCTCCACTTACAGGTGAGAAACCCGAGGCTGAGAGTGGTTTAAAAACATGCTCAGGGTCACACAGCTAACACACGCAAGAGCTGTGGTGTGAATACAGGCCAGTCTGCCTCCAGAGCCCATGCACTCAACCTGTTTGATGTCATTGATGGGACATCCAGGTGGAGGTGCTCAGCAGGTGGATGGAAATCTAATACATGCGGCAGAGAGAGAATTTGGGACCAGGAGAATTAATATGGGAATTATGGGTAGCAGTCAAAGGCAATTAACATGACAAGAGGTCTGAGCACAGAGACTGGGCTTGGGTGAGGCACCTTCTTAGAGGAAGAATCAACATATGAGAGACTATTTCAAAGCCTCGCCTGCTCACAGCCTAAGTGCTCTATTTATTCCAGCCCAGCCTCCCTCTTGGTTCTTAGAAAAAGGGTCACCTGCCTGCTGTCCAGGGGTTCTTGTTTGGTGCATCTGGCAAAGGGCTGGGCCAAAGCAGACATCAATAGTCTGCATCATCCCGTTTATAAAAATCCTGAAGGTGAGGATGCTATTTTCTCCTCCAGGCAGAATCCCACATGCAGCTCTAACCGTATCCTATTGGGTAGCTAACAGGCTTCTAGCTGAGAGTGGGCTTGTTCGGATAGGTGTGCCCCCCAGCACAGCACAGGGACCACTGGGGTTTCAGAGCGCTGAGTAGGACTTGAGCGAGTTTGTGATCATTAACAATACTACCCACTGAGGAAGCATTTCTGGCTTCCCTGCCAGAGCAGAAGTTTTAGTTGCCTCGAGAGAGATGTAAGTATTCCGGAAAAAGTCTTGTAAGTTTTTTGATAAGTATCCAAATCTCCTCAGGCCACTGAAGATCACAGGATTTTGGGAAAGTTCCCAGTTAATATCTAGTTTTTATTTTAAAATTCCTATGGCAATTTATTTACAACTAGAAGGTCTGTGTAATAAAGATTTTCTTAGCAAGATGTTCTCCAGAAAAATTTGGCAACAGGCACTAAAGTAGATTAGGACTTGTTATATGGAACGTGTGTGTAGAGCTTTTTAACAACATTAAGAACCCCTTCTGAAAGATCAGAAACACAGAAGCAGGACTGCATTAGTGTTTTGACTTGCTCAGGTTCCCCTTCATTATAACATCAGATGAGACTAGGCTAGGCATGAACTTAACCTCTAACTCTCAGTGGTTTTCACGCAACAGCCAGCACAAAGAGTTGTTCTTTTCCCTCAAAGAAATCTTCCACGACGACTCTGGGTAGCTAGCTCCCTTCCAAACAACGACTCAACGAAGCAGTCTGCTTCTCTCTTCGTTCATTTCAGTCTAATGCTGAGTAGGGTGGGGCCATAGTCATGTCACGTATTTATAGTAAATGTATCATCATTCTTCTCTTTATGATCTGATTAGGTGTCCTCCAATTATCAAGAGCAGGGAGGAGAAAACTAAAGGGTCATACACAGATTTTGCAAAGCTCTGGCCCAAAAGGAACAAGTCAATTGTCCAGAACTAGTCACACGGCCCCACCCAAAAGTAATAGGATCGAAGGGCAGAGGTCCTTGTGTGCTTGTGAAGAACAGAGTTCAGTATTGACATGTGGGGCCATGCCAACCATTTTCACAAAGGTGGAAATCACTGAAACCTCATACTGATGAAAAAAGGCAACAATTGTGGTGTTTCTTGGCAAGGGAAGTTGTTTGATGAATATGCAGGTAACTAGGTCTTAACCCTATTGTCTAATATTTGCTCGATGGTGAAAATAGTTTTGTGGAAATAATATATTTATTTTTCATCCAGGATTCGCAAATACTAGGCAAAGGTTGATATAGTGTAAACTTGGGTGTGCCTCCATCTGCAAATTAAGTAGTGTTAGAAGAATACACTTTTTTTCCCTCCCTGTCTTACCTCTTAGTTCTGGAGTCAGATGCAGAGCTCTCTGCTGTGTGAAGACTCAGGGGGGCAACATCCATCCAAATGACCTGGGGTTCATGCCAGACCCAACGTCAAATTTCAAGAATGAATCATGTCAAGACTGTCAATTATTTTTCTGTAGAGTTAATACAGAACATGTGGGAAGTAGATTAATCCCCCTGAGGCTGCTTTGGGCATTTCCACACACTCGGTTGCCCTCTGAACTCGCTCGCTTTTCATCTCCTTGGTGTTATCCACGTCACTGTCACCGAGTTTAGTAATCTTCTCCTCTGGGTCTGCCTTCAATGGCCCAGCATCTGCCATCGTACCTTGGGCGTGACCACCAGTCAACTAATATGAGCGTTTCTTATGTAAATGATGGCACATTTCACTTTTTGCCCTACTTAAGACCGACATAGCCAGCCATGCCCATGTGTGCTAGGCCCTTCCACTTCACTGCTCTCCAATTCTTGCTGTTTTGTTCAACCTCTCTGCCCCACTGGGTAGTGGTTCAGAGAAGAAGTGACACTTGGGGGATCTGAGGCAGCATGAGTGCCAGAAAGTGCAACGTGGCTGTCGGAGGTCATCACAGTTTGTGATTTAATGGCCTGGATAGGGTTACAGCTGAGGGACAAGTCAAGAAGGATTCTTCAGAAGACAGAACAAAATAAAAGGTTTGCTTACAGGGACCCTTTTCTCTATTGTCTTTTTTTTCTAGCTTGCTGTACATTAACTTATCCTAATCATTTGAATACAATTCTTGACTCATTTTAAGCTAATGCCAATTTTATGGTGGTGATTTATGAAAGCTGTATTTTTGAATTAATCAGGAATTTTTTTCTTTGCATTAGGCTCTTCACATTTTTGGATTTAATCTTTTTACCTACCAATTAGTGTTTTAGGCACTTTAAATAAAAACATGTGCTAATGTGCAACAGGTCAGAAATATTTGCAAAAATTACTCACCAAGTGAACCCTTGATTAGTCATCGGTAGAAGGACAGAGCGCCCCAAAAGCACAGAATTCCAAGATCATTAAATCACCCAGAATGGATCCCCCCAAATGGATACAGGATTCCCAGTACCATTGGAATGTGGAGACAGAAGGTACCTTTGAGTCCATCCTCACTGTTAATGAGGAGCCTGAAGTCAGGGTTGAGTTGATACCCAAGTGCTCCTGACTCTGTCCCCCGTGCTCTTTGATAAGGAAGAAATTGTAGCCCTGGGGCAATTCTCTCCTGTGCAAATGTGGGTTGATAGTACTTGTCCTAATTGCCTCCCAGATGAAACTGTAAAAAAGATGTGAAGGAGCTCTGGAAATTTAAAAATAAATGTAACGCTGTGTTGATTAAATAAAAAGTTATTTGGAAGGTTGCAATGTACTTTGCAGGCATTGGACAAAAAAAGAGGTTTAAAAGTCTCTACAAAGAATGTACAATCTAGTTGGAAAGAGAGGTAGGAAAAATCTAGGAAAAAGTTCAATAGGTATTATCTAAGAACTATGTACAGTGGCATGAAATTTTAGTTATGGTGGAAGGTTGTATACACAGGGTTGCGAGAAAAACGGTGTGTGTGTGGGGGGGGTGGGGGTGCGGGAGGCAGTGGCATATCTTCTCTTTGGCTTTTCCCGATGGTTTAACACTCACAATGGCAACTGTTGTTAATACCATAAGTGGAAAAACAATACCTAATGACGGATGCCCTGTGTCCGTATCTTTCAGTTCAGGTATAGGAAAGAGAAGACGTCAGATGAGCAGCCAACGCTGTGCCAAGGAAAAGCGTGTCTTCCAACGGCTCCGACAGTGTTGTTGCAGGCTGATGAGATGCTTGACTTACTACTAGATCACCTCCTAGGGTTCTAACCCTGCTGCCGTTATTTCCACCCTCATTCCAAAAGCTACCCTGGCTGCTCGCGTGCTGAAATATACAGACAGAGCCCACCAGGCTGGGGTGGACCTGGAGTGTTGTGGCAACCTTTTGGAGGGTCTACCCTGAGTCCCACGCACCCCGGGACTCTCCGGAAGGAAGTCCGTGGGCCCGTGGAGCAGCGTATTCCCCGTCTCCTCTCCAAGTAGCCACGCCCAATACAAGGCCCCCATTGTGTCTTGGGGAACAGTAGCCCCGTAGTATTACTCTGGCTGCTCCTCTTAAAAGGGAGGGACTGGCTCCCGTTCTGGCAAACCCCAGCCAGAGACGAGGCGGGGCAACAGCAGACTGAGCAGGTAGCAGACCCGGCAGGTGGCAGGAGCGCGGAGACACACGCTCTAGGGCCGCGCGGGCGCCGGGAGCTGCCGCACCTGAAGGCGGAGCCAAGCCCCGCAGCCGCGGGTTCCCGGGCGCGAAGCCCCCTCCCCGCGCCCCTCCCACCGCGGTGTAGATGCGCGTAGGTGCGTGAGGCCGCGTCCACTCAGGATCTTGCAGGCGTGGGCCCCCATGGAGCACATCCGCACGCCCAAGGTTGGTGGCCGGCGCGCGGGCGCAGGAGGCAGCGGAAGCAGGGATGCTGAGCTGGCCGGAGGCCTAGCTTCCCTGCGGGGCGCTGGCCGAGTCAGCACCGCGGTCCAGGGAGGGGGAGGTGGCAGTCCCCAGAGCATCTCCCGGTGCCCTGTGAGCTTCCTTCTTCTCTTGCTGCCTCACAGGCCTAGCCTTGGCTGATGCTGCGTCTAACCTCTCGTCCTTGGGGGTGTACAGTGGACATAGGGATGGACGGGAGGGAAACCCAATTGTCTGTTGAGCAATGGGGTTGCTGGTCTGCTGATAAATGCTCTTTTCTGATCCAGCGCGGTGTTGCGGCTGCCTTATCTATATATCCATCTCTCTATCTCTCATCTATCCATTTAATTTTTCTGGTGGCTGTGCTGGTCAGTTGAAAGAGAAGACTTCTTAATGGCAGATGCAGGAAATCGAGTTACGTGCAGGTGGATCGAATGCACTCGGAAAGCTGTTGAATCTAAGGGTTCAGACCACCACCCCCACCCCCAGCTCACCCTCCACCTTCTCCATCCTCAGGCTATCAGCTGCTGAGGCCCTTACAACAGGGCCAATGATCAATATTCCCTGCAGGTTCGATATTACCAATCCTTCCGTCTTCTTGCCTTTTCCAGCCTGTTTCGTTCATTGGGGAGAAGAGTGCAGTTTATAGATTCGTCCACTGGTGTGTTTTGAACACCAGCTTTTGTCACTCCATGGAATCGACTGATTCCTGATCTCATTTCCGTTAAATAACGATGGCTGCCTTCCCTCAGAGTGCACGAGTAGTAAAACCTAGAGGTGTTTAAGAGATGGTCCACCTCCCTAATGAAAACCGTAAAGGAGTGAAACAGTTTCTTTGAAAGCCTATTGGCTAGCTGTTGTTACTGCCACCGCAGTCACTTTCCTTTCCAGGGTGATTTCAGGTTCAAAACCGAGGCCCCTAACAGGTAAGTCAAGGCTGGGTCTGACTGCTCAGGACTTGGGTTGCTCCAGGGGTCCCACTCATCTCAAGGGATCTGTTGCTTCCTGGTCTTTGGAAGTCCAGTCGGAAGAGTTCATTTGTAAATTCTGGAATGGTTCCTATGCACCTTTTTGTCAAAACGGCTTTACAGTTATCTCAGGTCAGTGGAAAAATAAACATTTTCATTTGCCAGCGATGGTCAGTTCCAACAGTAAATTTAAATTGTATTGATTTTGCAGGATGGAATTAAATTGTTGCTTCACAATCGGGAAATTGTAAATGTAGAAGAGAGTGCCATAAACCACAAGAGAGGGTGGCTTGAAGCTTTCAGAGTTTAAGTGGTGCTAAATAATTTATTCCGGAATGATGAGTTTAACTCATGGGTTCTCTCTGCCCTTGCCAAGGACGTCGTCCTTTCTTTGCCATGATGGAGGAGCCCTTTATAGAAATGAGGTCTGCTGTGGATGTCACTAGCAAGAGTGACAGGGTGACTTGGCACTGGGTGCCATTTTCCTACAGAACATGGATTTGGGGAGTGAAAGCCTTTTCTAGTCCATATTCACACTCACTCCTCTGTACGAAGCTCTGTGTGTGAAAGTGAGTGGCAAGCAATATCCTCCCTGATTCTCAAAACCGGTTTTCCTGAACACCTTCTAAGCAGTGCAGGGCTTCAAAATGGCACTCCTTTCTATTGGTAAAGACAAAGAAATGGTGAAAATGGAGAATTGTCTGAAATGTCATTGAACTGCGGGTCCTTCACTTTTAGGATAATGCAAGTGGAAAAAATTAAACATCGACAGAAGTTGGGTGGGCTTGATTCCTTTATTCACTCATTCCATTCCACAAGCATGTGCAAGCCTCCCGTGTACCAGACTCTGTGCTAGGACCCAGGAGCATGAGGTGCTAACGAGCTCCCAGTCTGGAAGAGGAGGCAGTTGTAAATCTGGACAGACTCATGTACAAGGGACAGAGGGCAGGGACCGGGGGGAATGGGTGGAAGATGAGCTCTGCCAGAAAGGATAAGGGAAGGCTTCTTAGACGGGCTGAGTCTCAACATGCAAGGAGTCAAGGAGGATTGTGGGTGTCTGCGACAGTGTCATGCCGTTGTGTAGATGTGATGGACTGTATAGTACATCAGCCACAGCCTCAGAGAAGCTGAGAACCTCGGAGTTACAAAGACAGAAATGACAAAGTGACTCCTTGAGGCTAAACAAAATCTCTTTTCACTTTACATTCTAAGTGAGTTTTCACTATATGAATGAAAACGGGAGCAAGAATACTTACAGAGTGCGTGTTGCAGAACATAATTATCGATGGTCATATCTGTCTGTATCCTGTGCTTCTGTTACACTTGGGAGTAGTGAACAGGTAGCTTGCCTTAAGCTCCGTGATTTCATGTCTTGGGTGGATTATAAGGAGTATAGAAGAGTTGTTTATCTGACCCAGTCTGGGTTTGAAGTGATTCTACCACGTGGGTAGCAGGGGTTTATTCTAAGAGGAAAAGAAGTGTGTGCATGTACAATGCACAGTTGCTTTTCTACTTCCGTGGAAGTCACTCCTTTGCTCTTTGTAAGATCTGCACTCTGCATCACAGCCCCTTGTGTTCCACTATAGTCTCAGAAGTGCCTCTTAAGGAGACAGGTGCACGTGAATAATCTGGAACATGTTTCTTCTTGGGCATGTGTGTTTAACCGAAGGCTCTAACAGAGAGGATGCTAAGCAGGGTATTTCTTTCCCAGAATGGTTCCTCTGTAAATGTTCCCCAGACAAACTAGTTTGCAGCTGGGTTGAAGGGAGGACACTAAGAATTACCTGGACTCATCACAGTGAAATTTTGGGTTTCTACCTGGCTGTCTGGCTTTCTGTACCACTCTGAAAACTTGCTGATGAGAAAATACCCTGCAGGGATAATTTGGGTTCAAGTACTACTTAGTCATAAAGAAAAGCCTTCAGAGCTCTTAGAAGTAGCTTGACAGGTTTTCAGGATTTGGTTTGGTATTGGGTATGATGCTGATGGGTCTAAGGATCCTGGCTAAGTAATCTCTATTTTTCATGCTGTGGTCTTTGTGGAAGACAGTTTTTTTTCAAATGTGTAAATCTGAGTTGTAAACTAGAATATATGATGACCTTTCAAAGCAGATCTTGAGGATGTCTTCCCTTCTTTCCACCCATCCTTATCTGAGCTACTACGCAGCTCCTAATTGGTCTCCTAGTTCGTTCTTTGCTCTTTCTGCTCCCGTCTCCACAGAGGGAGCCTGGGTGTGCTGCGTGGCCCAAGTCATGTTATACTTCCCTGCTCAGATTCTTGGGGGGCTTCCCTTTGCACCCAGGACACAACGTGAGAACCCCAGAGTAGCCCATGAGGCCTTGTGTGGACGGACCCTGTTTTACTTTCCCACCTCATTCCATGAGTCTTATTATTTACTGCCCACTGATCACCACTGGCCTCATGGGTTTCTCCAATGTGTCAGGTTCTTTCCGGCCTCGGAACCTTTGCACTGCCCTTTCATCATGAAATAGTCTAGCCTCACTCTTCATCTCGCTCACTCTCTCGTCTTGGAGATTGACTATAATTTCCTCCAAGAGGCTCCTGCCCAATTCCTCATCTAAATCAGATCTGCCTGTTACATTCTATCCCAGAACCCAGTGTTTCCTGCACTGCCCCTGGTTACAAGTTTTGTACTTATCTGAGTGATGATTTGTTTCGTGTTAAGCTTCCCTGCTAAACCAGGAGCCTGTGAAGGTGAGGGTCCACCCCTGGATCCACAGCACCTAACTCGTTTGCTGGCACCAAGTAAGCACACCCTAAGCAAGTTAATATTTGAATAATAGAAGGAATGAATAATTCTTGATTTCATTTTTTAGTATTTGCTTTAGTAATTCTCTTCAGTTTTTAGTATTTGCTTTAGTAATCCAGGCCTCCTGGGCACTGTACCCATGACTAATTATGGCCTTGTGAGTCTTCTAGTGGGACTAGTGTCAAGTACTTGTGAATGTCAGTATATTAGGTAACATATGTAGATATATAATGACGTGTATTTTGTGATGATACATAGTTTGAACAAGATAGAATTCCAACAACATTTATTATTTCAATCATTTTAAAGAGCACATTTCAGTGTTTTTTAGTACATTTGCCATGTCATGCAACTATCATCACTGTCCATTTCAGAACATTTTCATCACTCCCAATAGAAACCCAGAACCTATCTGCAGCCGGTCCATATCTATTCATCTACAATTCACATGTAGATGTCATCCACCTATTCATTGTTGTGAAGATCACATATTATTTATGTGACAACAGTTTGCTTAATGTGCCTCCACTGTTAGGGATTCGGGCTTTGTGCCCCTGTGAACGTCCTTGGTACCGTTTTCTTCATGTATTCTCCTCAGAGTAGAATAACCGAGAGCAGGAAAGGTCTCATAAGCATTCTTATTACAGGCTACCTTTCCGTATTTGAAAGCCTCTCAGATGGCCCAGGTTTAGGTGAATTTTTATAGTCCCAAAGAGCGGAGGAGAAGATCTGAGCTCAAAATAGAGGATTTCTTTCCCACAATGACACGTGTCTGTGTAAGAGAAGTTAGTTCACCCGTGAAAGCACAGCGGAGTCGAAGCAGAGTCTGGGTGACTCGTCAGAGAAGACACGGAGGCGTTTCTGGCATCCGAGGGGAAAACAGGCTAGAATTCTGACTGAATTTCATCTCAGCCAAGTGCCCAGCTACCCCGAGATTCACACTTCTGATGCAGGGAGCTCGCTGTGTCCCCTGGGGATCTGTAATAACCATGGACAGCTCTCATAATCGCGAAGTTTTTCTTATATTTAGTCAAAATGTGTCTCGCTGTAGTTTTTAGTAACTGGGTCTAGCTCGGTCCTTTGGGATATTGCCCGTACATCAGCCCTCCTTCCAGGAAATGGCCCTTCACATTTTTCCTTTGGCGTGGCCATCTCGCCAACCCTTTGCTCCTACCTGGGTCGTTAGCTTAGTAGCTCCTGTTCTGGCCACCACCCCAGTGCCTTGGTTTTAAGCCCTTTTACCATCCTGCTTACTCAGTGAGTTATAAGAATTTATGATTAGTTTTAGTTGAATTTGGAGAGAGTAATATTTGATAACTCTTTCTTAAATTGTATAAATCCTCAAGTTCCAGCTTATTGGTTCTTTGGTAAGCTTACTATGGAAGAGAACCCCGGAGTTGTCTCTGTACATGGTGCCGTGAAGCCGTCTCCTCTACTATTTCCTTGAACGATGGTGTCTTGCACTGACCTTTACTGAATATTATTTCATTGGGTTTAGCTCACTGCTTAATTCCTGACTTTGTTTTTAGATCCTGATGCACACCTGCTATTCTCAGTTTGGGACCATTCACTGATGAACTTGCCCTCTCTTACCTCGTCCAAGATCTGAACTAAGGGAGAAATTAGGCAGATGTGACTTCCCAGTGATTGAAACCACTGTCCCCCATCTCCCGAGATTCTGATTCTGATAACAGATGTACTCATTCCTTCAGTTTGATGTCATCTGCCATTTGATGAACTCGTCCTGTATCACCTCCTCAACGAGCTCGTTCAGAGAAATGAAGTCATCTGCAGTGATGTCCGAATGAACCATTGCTCTTCCCGCTGACTGATGGCTTCTTTTCCTAGGTTCATACAAAATTCCATTACAGAACCCATTTTAGAATCTTGCCTAGAATTCACATCATACTCAGCAACGTGCAGTTACAGAAATTCCGTATCATCCATTTGAAAACAGGGATCTTGTTTGCAAGTTCTCTCTGTAGGGGAGAGAGCTCAGCGGAGTCATGAGAAGATTCTTTCTCTGTCTTTCTCCATCATTACGTTATCTGCACTAAAGCTCTCTCTCTCTCTCCTTTTAACAAGGCATTCTTAGGTTCTGAAAGTACATTACTCTTGATTCTATATTAGAATCAACATAGCAATTAGCCACTGTTGCTATCTTAGTATATTTCTTTCAGTCATTATTTTCATCACATGAATTCTCAAACTTTTTGCTTGTTCAGAAATGTAGGATCACCCAGTTCTGTTTCATAGTATACTTCTTTTAACTTACTGTACTTACTTTTAACTTATTATAACTTTTAACTTTACTATATTGTGATCTTAGAAAACATGGTTTTAGAAGACTGATTTTTTTAATCCTATGGCAATGTCTTTATCAAATTAAGCACTTCCCCAGAAGGCTGTTACAGCAGTGTCATGATGAACATCCTTTGTGTTAATTACTCTCTGCATGTGCAATCACTCCCTGAGGATGGAGCTTAGAATGGAATCATGGTATCACAGAGATGAACAATTTCATGGTTGATCTGTGGTGCCAAATGAGTTTCCAAAACGTTTTAGAAACATGGTGTAGTGCCATTGTACCATTGCTTTATTATTCTAAAAATATTTGCTAACTTAAGGGAGGAATAACATCTTGTTATTTTATCGTATTTTTTATTAGTGGCGAGGTTGATGTGTTTTCCAAGATATCTTTATCGACCATCTTGTTACTTTTCTGAATTATCTATTTATATCTTTTTTCCATTATAACAGTTGGTAATGTGTATGTATCAATGGATGAAAGTAACATGGTAACATTTGTGCCACCATTCAAAGCTTCACAGGGATACAGTGAAGGGATTATACACCTTGAAACATCAGTGAGGAATGACAAAGATATTAAACTGTAACCTCCTGTGTCTGTCCACTTTATTTACTTACTAGAAAGTTTCAACATTCCCCTTCCATCTCGTATCATTAGCTGGTTGGGACTGGTCACCACCACTGTCATACATCCACAAGCAGAGCAGTGTCTGGAATGCTCGTTTTCTCAGAACAGATGGACATACATTTTCTCATCCCGTTTTTATTGGTTTTTCCATTCGGAACTGGACAAGCTGTGAAGTATGCATGAAATTAAACCTCTTGACCAAACACCCATGGCTCCGTGGCTTTGTTCCATGTGATGGTTCAGTTTTGTGTTCTTATGTTTCACTCAGAGGGAGTCCAAGAAGCTCATTTTGTCCCATATTTCTTGGGCCAGGAACAGTCTAAACTATTTTTTTCTAGTGCCCTTTCCCCTGCTGGACAGCTAGTTGAAGCCTTTGGGAGTAGAAGTACTTCCCAGGACATAAGCCCAACCCTTCCTCCCACAGCCATTTAAAATAGTTTAAAAATAACCCCCACTTAAAATTTTGTGGCAGGCTATGACAACTTTATAAAAATTGCGTGTTTACTTTTCTCTTTTTCATTTAGTAGAACACTGTTTATCAGAGATTCCCGGAGAAATAAATTTATTGCCCAGCTGTGAAAGAAAGTTTCCTTTCTAGGGCCTGCAGCAGAGCACAAGGCACTGGGAATGTGGCAGGCACCATTGACTTCCACCCTGGAGTGAGCTGCCCGGCCGGCTCCAGCAGTGGTGGTTTAGAAAGGGATTCTGCCTTTCTGAGCTAAGTGGGTTGATTCAAAGACACCATTCATGTGTTTATTCATTTACCTGTACCTTCAACAAATGTTCTTTGCGTGCTTCCTATATACCAAGTACGGTTTTAGGCCCTGGACATCCAATGGTGAACAAGACGGTGTTTCTAGTTTCATGGAACTTACGTTATAGGAAAGACTTAATAAAACATAATACTGTAATTGTTTAGAACACTATATATAGTCACAGTTGTGGGCGTGTGAAACAGTTTACTCTTACTTTATTATTTATTAATTATTGCATTATTTTCCACATGAGCAACTGTAAACCTCCTTTTGCCCCACCCTGTATATATATATATATTTTTTTTTTTCACTTTAAGACCAGACCTTAGAAGATCTTCATTAGGATATGCATTTGCCGGACCCTGCTACCCTTCCCTTGGAAACTGGGAGCTTGCTTCTCACCCTATGCAGAGAGAAAGCCCAAGTCCTAACACTATCCTGGAAGGCCCTCCGGACTGTTGTGCCTACTGGTGACACCTCATCTCCTATTCTGTCCCCCCTCCCACACTCTCGTCACACATCCCTCCTCCTTGTAGACCCTCGAACTTGTCAAAGCAGTTCTGGGCCGTGGCGTTTCATGTGTGGTTTCCTTTGCTTGGAAAGCTCCTTTCCCAGAGTTCCCCATGGCTGGCTCTGAGTGACTTTGGCTTGCTATGAAAAGATCCAATCATTTTATGAGAGGAGGCTTCCCTGGACATGTTGATGCCCCTATGCACTGGGCTTTCATTTCCTTTCTGGCACCTTTTGGCACGTGTGTCTTTGTTTGTTGCCTGTCCCCTGCCCACCCCTCGCCAGGCAGAGGGCAGGTGAGCTGATGTTGTCTTGTCTGCAGCTGTACCCCCAGCATCCAGAACACCAAGCCTGGCAGACGAGAGGTGCACAGTGAAAACTCCTTAAGTGAAGGAATCAGGGACATGGTTTAATATGACACTGTGCCCAAGCCTTGGTATCTTCATTCAGCCTTGGTTCTTATTCTTTTTCCTCTTGTTTCATTACATAATATTTTGTTTATTCAAAAGCACTTTGCAAGAATATATAAGTATGGCTTTCGATACAAATATTGTATTTGAACACAGTCCCAGCCCACAATTTTAGTTTTGTTTTAAAGTTAAAAACTTCATCACCAAAACTTTAATCCCAAGGAATCTCATGAAACATATTGCAACAGGCATTGTGCAAAAACGTTCTGCACAGTAACTCAAGTTCAGCTCCACCGTGTACCCTTCACTGGCAGGACACTGGTGTCTTGAAGAGTCTCGGATTTCCAAATAAAGAATGTTCTGAACTATGTATTCACATGCAGCAGCCACACCAGGAGCACATGACGTGGAGCAAAGGTAAACAAACTTTCTCAGAACTTCTCAGATTCCACACCAACTGGGGAACCTCCGCCCAGCATGAAGACTAATTGGATTTAACACACACACACACACAGACACACACACACACAACCTCTGATGGTGCAGTTTTATTCTTACCTGCCAGCTGTGCTCACATCAGTTTTTGCAGACTGCTTGTTCAGCCACAACTGTGTACTATGCCCCAGCTGTGGAAAAAACAGAAGTGTTAGTTCCATTTTAGTTTTCACGTTTGCAGATGAAAATTCTTTTTTTTCATCTCTGTTTCGTGTACTTGCAACATCTTCCACAATTGAATACTCCTAACCTTCTTGTCTGAAAATTCAAGTTAAAAAAAAAAGCATTCCCAGTTCATTGTATCTGGTTCTACCTAAACGCCCTCACGTGCTTTGCTTTTAGTTCATTTTCATTCACTGGACAAATACTTTAGCACACACGTGTGCTAAGCATTAGGATACAAACGAGGGGAAAAAAGACGTAGTGCCTGTCCTTAAAGATCCTACAGTTGAAGGTTGTACATTGCTCTAAAATCTCTGTGCTGGTCTATTGTTTCAGGAAGCCAGTAAACCAAGGACTCTGTATCCTATTTCCTTCTTCTGCTGTCGGTTCTAATGTAAGTGTGGCGCTAGCATTCTTCATGGTGCTGCAGGGAATATTAGGGGAGGAAAAAAAACTTGGCACTTTCCTTGAAAGTATATAGAGAGGGTGGGGAAAAGGTAATTTTAGAGTTGTTTGTATGGAAAATAATACAATGAATAATAAATAATAATATTAGAATAAGCTGTGTTTCGCATACTCACAATTGTAAACCTCTTCGCCCCATGCTGTATGTTCTTGGAAACAATTAGAGTGGCACAGTAAAAATAGCATGTTGTGGACAGTATAGGGTAAGTGCGAAGGAGATGGTAATGACCAGAGGGGTCACAGCAAAGGTAGAGAATGACCACTGTGGACGGGAGTGGCAGAAGAAAGGTGGAATTAAGGAGGCAGGTCCTGGGTATTAGGCTGGAGGGAGCATGCTGTCTGCAGTGGCTGAGTGGGGTCCTTAGTGTCCTTGGTAACTCAGGGCTCTTGGTGACAGGGCAGTAGTGCAGCCTTTCCTATGGGACTCCAGAAGAAGCTTCCCGTCCCTGTGTCTGCTGTATCCTCATTTCCCAGAATGGGACTGATGGGCTCCAGAGGGCTGTCCTGCAAGAGGAGAAGGAAAAAAATGTGGTGCCAATTATGGAGTCCGTCCTTGGAGGCTTGGAGCCCAGGGGTGAGGCATGGGAATGTGTAAATGAGCTGGAGCCAGGCCTGGCCCTGCGTGGTCAGGCTGTACCCCTCCATCCTCTGGCACTGAGGCTTGCCAGAAGATGGGGGTGGGGCGTGTGTGACTTGGTTCTCTGTGTCCAAGCTGCCCCTTCTCTTTGGGCCAGCTGTAAGTCCCATTTGGCACAACCTGGCCTTGGAAAGATGTTTTCTTACAGTTCCCCAAGCGCTATATAAGTAGCCAATTTAGACTTTGCTGTGAGTGACTTTGTCAAAAATATGTCAACTTCGGAAGCATTTTAGACTGTGAGAAATATTTTTACAGGGAAATCATCACAATAAAGTAAGCTTTGACTTTCTCTATTGCTTCCTAGCAAGGGCTTACTCTTCCATACTTTTTCTTTTAAATGACTATTGTCCTTAAACCAGCTATCTTGAAAGACTCTACTTTCAGGGATCATTTCTATAGTTTGTCAAACCAGCTATCTTGAATAGGTCGGTCACCCCATGCATCTATTCTCCAGGTTACAATGGGCCCAGCATCTGCCCTCCATTTATTCTCCTCCTGACATCTTTTTTCCTTTTTCTCTTATTTGTGCTTGTTGGGAATGGTATTTTCAGTCAAGGTTATTTTAAGGTGGTGTTGAAATAAATCCTGGGACTGCCCTCTTGTTCAAGAGCGCATGTTCTTTGAAGCCTACACATCCAGGGTCACTCTACCAAAATAAATTATGGGGGCCCTGCGCAAAAGTCTCAAGTGGCTGGCTCTTTATTTATGACGGTTGGCTGCTGGCATGATGTTTATAGAGTCCTCAGAGCAAAAATGGGCTCCCTTTTCTCTTCTCTGCCTTTTCCAAGAATCCCTAGCTCTCGCATTTCTTAACTCGCTATTTCTCTGTGTCACTAACTATTTTAGCTTTATTATTCCTCTTGGGACTTTTAAAGTTTAGTTAAATGCCAGTCCACTCTCCTGTTTTAACAATCACACAGGTAGGTGGGACTCAACAATCTAACCATTTATAGGCATTCAAGCCTAGCTGGGTCATCAAGATATTTTCTTCACCTTGACCTACACTGGATAAAAATATCCTTATCCATATAAGAAGTTTGATCTGTTTCTTCTCTTAAAAGCAGATTTTGCAAAGCTTACCTTTCTCACAGAGTACAACCTTAGTTACTGGAATTATATGGAGATTTGTAGATGGCTGACACATTTATAGAAACATGGGCATCAGGTACCCTATATTCTGTGTGGAGAAAGGACTGTGATTTTCCAGCAAATCGGGAAACATGTAGATTCTTTACTCTGGAAGCTAATACACTAAATACCCCTCTTACATGTGTACAATTTCAGCATCTTTGCTTATTTTCATTGTCCTTCTGTGCAGCCAGCATCACCAGATAGCCTGGAGGAGCCCATCCTTCCTTTCCACCTGGTTTGTAAACATCAGATCAAGATTACTAGGACAAGCTCTTCTACCAATGTCTACCTCTGGTGTGTCTGAACCCCTTGGGTTATGAGTCTGTTCCAAACTTAGTTTTAGTCTCTCCAGGTCTCGAGTCCTCCAACTGCAGTTACCCAGGCTGGGGCCGGCTCTGTCCAGAGAAAAGCTGGTGCTTGGGGAGGTCAAAGGGAAGGTGCGGGCTCTCAAGGCTAAGCAGATGTTGATGGAGGAAGAAGGAGAAGGCAGGATTATCTTCTTACTTATACATTCCGGTGGATGGGTGGATCTTTGGGGAACAGCATCTGTCATGGGGTACTGGTGATGGTTTGTAGTATTAAAGGGCACCTGCTAACAGCGTAGGGTGGGACCTGGTTATGGAAGCCACCGAGGCTTTGACGAGGGAGTGCTGTGATGAAGGTGTGGGGGGGATGACCACTTGTGTGACAGTGTGCTGGGCGTTGGCCATCCTCCGTCCTCCCTGGCCTCTCTGAGGGGTCACGCCTGCTCTGCTCTCAGTCCATGTGTTTTTGGTGTGTGGCATGTGCCTCAGTCTGCCTGCTCATCATGTCACTGCCATGACCACACCAGCTTGTTTAAGGGTAAGCATGTGACCCAGGGAAACTAAGCCAGTCTTTGGTGTTGGGGAAGCAGCGGGTGCTGCCACCATCCCGCCGGACACAGACGTGGTAGGAGGGGAGGCTGGTTGCTGGAACCATGGCGAGCAGAGAGCTGAGAGCCAGTGGAGGCCAGTGGGGGCCTGACTGAGGCCAGGGTGAGGAGCTGGGTGCATTGAATCTCTGGCCAGTCCGACGCTGGCCCCACCACTGACATCTATGGATATATAGTCCGTCCCCAGAAAACCTGCTGTGGCTTTGGACATGTGAGGCTGAGATTTCTCTCTCTGGCTCCTGGAAGAGCCCTGACAGATAGCGGCAGTGTCAGATAATGTGCAGGCACTGCGACTAGTTAGGAGCCTTTTGATAAACATTCTGGGTGTAGAGTAGACACTTGACAAATTAATAACATTAATTAATAAACTAATTAAGTTAAACAGATTCACACTGGTGGGTGGCAGCTATTTAATTTTCACAGGGTTCTTTCATAAGTACCTTGTATTTAAAAAATAATTTAGATTGATGGCAAAATACATTTTTAAGACAGTTACTTTTTCAGGCAGCTTGAAAATAGGATTATTCCCATGCAGTCTCAATGTGCATATCCCATGAGCATTTGCCTCTGCATTATAGCAAAGATCTTTAATGGGTTTTATGAAGGGCAGAATCTTGTATTTCTTTTGGTTGCGTGTCTTGTATTTTCTTGGAGGGTGCTTTGTGATTTTTGCCCTTCCCTCAATATCTGACCTCTGAATAAATGGTCCTGGGAAAATACTTCCATTGGTTTTACAGTTTTAAACGGATGAAATCTGGCTTTGGGGAGGATTGGTCTTCCTGATTTTTGTATGAAATAGCTGGAGTAGAAAACTCTGGAAGCTGCATGACTAGCATCTTCTATTTTTTAAGCAATTTTATGTAAATAAGGAAAAATGCTTCTTTTAATTACTTTTATTTTTAATTTTTTGCAAGCAAGTTTATTATGTAACATTTTACAACATCATTTTACTTTCCCAGTTTTACTGAAATATGTAACTTTAATGTATGTACAGAATAACGATTTGATATATGTATATCAAAATAATTACTATAATAAATTCAGTAAATATCTATCACTTTACACAGTAAACTTTTTTCTCTTTAGATGAGAACTTTTAAGATCTCTCTTAGCGACTTTCAAATATACCATACAGAACTGAAAGTGCTTCTTTTAAACTGAAAAATCAATTTTTTTCTGCTAGCATAAGAGATGATAACAATTCTAATATTCTGAAGAATTTTTAACTTTTTATTGTTTCTCTTCTTCTGTGTCAACGTACTTTGCAGCTACAAGTGCATGGTCCGTGTTTGTTGAATACTCTGTCATGGTTACAACTTTAACAGGGGAAATGAAGGCGCAGACACGAGGTGATCATGCAGTGGGAGCACAGATTAAATCTCGGAAGTCTTTGTTGAGGATTTATCAGTGGCTACTGTTGGTTGCTACCTTCTGAGATGTGTGCTTTTTCTCTAACATATGCAGGTACTCGTGGGTGGGATCAGTCATCAGTCATCGTCCAGGAGCTGTGGATTCAAACTTAAAACATCTTAGCAACCCAGCAACCTTGCATAAATAAAGCCATTTCGCATTTCTAACAGGGTGGCTGTTTCTATAATTAATGCATGGCTGGTCACAAGTGAAACTTGACTCCTGAAGCTCTTATCCCCATGCTGCCTGCGGGTCACTGCACCTTCTGACCTACAACACACCAGTGCCCATCTCAGGACTCTGGCCAGCTAGTCCTGGGACCACCCAGGTATCCAGGCTCCTCAGGCCTCCCTGGTACCATGGGGGTCTGCCCCTCCAGAGCAAGCAGGGGGTTCAAATGCCACACGGAGCTGCTGTGTGTTGAGTTCTTAAGGCTTTGGCTTCAGCCAGAGCTTTTTCCTTGTCAACTGTATTACTCTCTAATTGACATTTTAGGGGACAGGGAGGATAGGCTTTTGAGCCATTGCCTTTCCTTACTCTGCAGTATTAGGTAGGACTGGGCTGAGGAGGTCAAGTACAGGAGAGGTCCAGCTGTGGGACTTTAGGCAGTCGATGACACTTCACCCCCTTCTATTTTATCACCTGTAACATGGGCTAACCCTGTCTCCCTCCCAGCAAGGGTTGCAAATAGTGTATGGACAACACTTAGTACAATACCTGACATGCAGTAGTTGCTTGGTAAAAGGCAGTGAGTATTGTTATTACTATTACCCTTCCTTCTTCTGCTCCCTCTGCTCAAGGGAGACGTTAGGTGAAAGGAATCTGCCACAGTTGTGCTTCCTTCTTTACTGTCAGCTTTTCTGGAAAATGAGGCCTGGGCTGGCCCGATCGTGACTTTCAACAGTTAGCTAGTAGGGGGGTGGTGGGCACTGCTTTAGGTCAGAACAGCCTGCGCACCCGAGACCCTGGATGCGGAAGGGCAGCTTCCCTCCCTGGGAGCTTTCAGGCCCGGCTGTGCAGCCTTCCCTCGGTTTCCTAATCGCTGTGCTACCGTAGCGCAAGGTCTAATGAATGGACATTCATTACTGTGCGTTTTAGACTGCCGTATGCGCACACACGTTTTTTGTGTTGTGCACATTTTGTGGCTCGTGTGTTCTGCTTACAGTTGCATATTTTAGGAAAGATGAACTCTGCCTTTACTTTTAGCTCCTCATTAGGGTGGTGGTCTCCAGGGTGCTCTCTGCACCCGTCCTCCTTATCACTGAGCTGCTTTCTGGCTGGTGGTGTGGAAATTCCCTGGGTGGGCACTAGGAAGCCAGATTGGTCCATATGCCATGTTGCTTGAATGGCATCATTAAACCGTATGAAAAAAAAGATGCGTAGCTAGATAGGTAGATTTTAAAATATTATAGTTTCAGAAGTCAGGTTGGCATTCTGATATAAACATATATTTTGCATAATTCTTTTTAAATTTTATTTTAGAGAATTCTATGAGCATTAAGATGAACAATAGTACTTTTTAAAAGATCCAGTCTGATGTCCTTTGTTAAAGAAGGGCAACCAAAATTCTTTCACACATTAAGCGCTGTGCTTGGGTGGGCATGTGCCTCTTTCCCCTGCAGGCCTTGAATGTGGGGTTCAGCACAGCCTCTGAGCCTGTCTCAGTGACCTATGCAGCACCTATTCGGGCTGAGGCTGGTGCTTCTTGTCCTTAGGAAATCACCAGCATTTTGTGGGCCAACCACATTATGAGAGGCTGAATTTCTGCAGGGTTTAATATGGAGTCATTATCATGTGCATTTTCACTCTCGCTGTTTTGTGTGCCTTTGAGCTTTTCTCTTTGGTACCACTGGGTTAGAACTGTGGCCTGTGAGGTGGGGGACAGGCATTACATACCTGTCAGGTCCTCTGTAGAAGTCAAGACCCAGAGACAGCAACTCAACTGCCTGTGCCCAGCAGTTCGGTTTCAGACTCAGAACCAGAACCAGAGCCCAGACCTCCTGACTCAGAGACAAATAGTTTACTCTTCATGTTGGTAGAGTTAGAAAATGTCATGATGCCAAATTTAGCATGACAAACTATTTATCTAGCTGCTTTTCTTAGATTGGAACATAAATTTGTTTTAGGTTTTGGCTGCCTGCAGACATTTTGATTTTTCCCTGTTCAACAACCTCTGGACCTCTTCCCCCGGGTGGCAGTGACCTGCAACCTAATTTGTATAGTATTGAGCATCTTTGGCCCTAGGAAAGCCAGGGCCGTAAGTTTTTCTTCTGTCCTTTTCAGGACAAGTAACTCTCCCTGCACTTCGGGCTTCTTGTGCTGCAGAACAGCTTTACTTTCCCAGAGCATCTAGGATGCTTCTGGAACCCAATATGTTCATCAGTCCAGTGTTTGGCCTGCCGGATACAAAGGCTCCAATTCTATGAAGCTTGCAATTAGTCAGTGGCACGATGGGGAATTGCTGAGAAGCTCTGTCTCGCAGTGATTTACACGGTCCTTCTGATTCCAGGCGGTGAGGGAAGGACTGAGCTGGGCTTGTGATCCCCAGCCGGGTGTCCCATTTCAGGCTTGGCATTACCTTGTGGGGTCTGGTGTTTTCACTGAAGCTTTTCAGTTTGGCCTAGAAAAACTCATGAAATCCCTTCCTTCCTTCCTTCCTTCCTTCCTTCCTTCCTTCCTTCCTTCCTTCCTTCCTTCCTTCCTTCCTTC